>JAPZIH010001099.1:0-60127 GCA_027410445.1 Discoglossus pictus
CCTCTCCTTTCTCTCTTTAACTTTTCTCTTTCCTCTGTGCTCCTTTCTCTCCTCTGCTCTCTCCTTTCTCTCCTCTGCTTTCTCCTTTCCCTCCTCTGCTCTCTCCTTTCTCTCTTTCTCCTTTGCTCTTTCCTCTGTGCTCCTTTCTCTCTTCTGCTCTCTCCTTTTTCTATTCTGCTCTCTTCTTTCCCTCCTCTGCTCTCTCCTTTCCCTATTTCTCCTGTGCTCTTTCCTCTGTGCTCCTTTCTCTCCTCTGCGCTCCTTTCTCTCCTCTGCTCTCTCCTTTCTCTCTTTCTCCTTTGCTCTTTCCTCTGTGCTCCTTTCTCTCCTCTGCGCTCTCCTTTCTCCTTTACTCTTTCCTCTGTGCTCCTTTCTCTCCTCTGCTCTCTGCTTTCCCTCCTCTGCTCTCTCCTTTCTCTCCTCTGCTCTCTCCTTTCTCTCCTCTGCTTCCTTCTTTCTCTTTCTCCTTTTCTCTTTCCTCTGTGCTCCTTTTTCTCCTCTGCTCTCTGCTTTCCCTCCTCTGCTCCCTCCTTTCCCTCCTCTGCTCTCTCCTTTCTCTCTTTCTCCCCTTCTCTTTCCTCTGTGCTCCTTTCTCTACTCTGCTTTCTCCTTTCTCTCTTCTGCTTTCTCCTTTCCCTCCTCTGCTCTCTCCTTTCCCTTCTCTGCTCTCTCCTTTCTCTCTTTCTCCTGTGCTCTTTCCGCTGTGCTCCTTTCTCTCCTCTGCGCTCCTTTCTCTCCTCTGCTCTCTCCTTTCTCTCTTTCTCCTTTGTTCTTTCCTCTGTGCTCATTTCTCTCCTCTGCGCTCCTTTCTCTCCTCTGCTCTCTCTTTTCTCTCTTTTTTCCTTTGCTCATTCCTCTGTGCTCCTTTCTGCTCTCTCCTTTCCCTCCTCTGCTCTTTCATTTCCCTCCTCTGCTCTCTCCTTTCTCTCCTTTGCTCTATCCTTTCTCTCCTCTACTGTATCCTTTGTCTCTTTCTCCTTTGCTCTTTCCTCTGTGCTCCTTTCTCTCCTCTGCTCTCTCCTTTACCTCCTCTGCTCTCTCCTTTCTCTCTTTCTCCTTTGCTCTTTCCTCTGTGCTCCTTTCTCTCCTCTGCTCTCTCCTTTCCCTCCTCTGCTCTCACCTTTCCCTCCTCTGCTCTCTCCTTTTTCTCTTCTGCTCTCTCCTTTTTTTCTTCTGCTCTCTCCTTTCTCTATTCTGCTTTCTCCTTTCCCTCCTCTGCTCTCTCCTTTCCCTCCTCTTCTCTCTCCTTTCTCTCTTTCTCCTGTGCTCCTTCCTCTGTGCTCTTTTCTCTCCTCTGCGCTCATTTCTCTCCTCTGCTCTCTCCTTTCTCTCTTTCTCCTTTGCTCTTTCCTCTGGGCTCCTTTCTCTCCTCTGCTCTCTCCTTTCTCTCCTCTGCTCTCTCCTTTCTCTCTTTCTCCTTTGCTCTTTCCTCTGTGCTCCTTTCTCTCCTCTGCTCTCTTCTTTACCTCCTCTGCTCTCTCCTTTCTCTCTTTCTCCTTTTCTCTTTCCTCTGTGCTCCTTTCTCTCCTCTGCTCTCTCCTTTCTCTCCTCTGCTCTCTCCTTTCTCTCTTCTGTACTCTCCTTTCTCTATTTCGCTCTCTCCTTTTCCTCCTCTGCTCTCTCCTTTCTCTCTTTCTCCTGTGCTCTTTCCTCTGTGCTCCTTTCTGTCCTCTGTGCTCCTTTTTCTCCTCTGCTCTCTCCTTTCTATCTTTCTCCTTTGCTCTTTCCTCTGTGATCCTTTCTCTCCTCTGCGCTCCTTTCTCTCCTCTGCTCTCTCCTTTCTTTCTCCTTTGCTTTTTCCTCTGTGCTCCTTTCTCTCCTCTGCTCTCTTCTTTACCTCCTCTGCTCTCTCCTTTCTCTCTTTCTCCTTTTCTCTTTCCTCTGTGCTCCTTTCTCTCCTCTGCTCTCTCCTTTCTCTCCTCTGCTCTCTCCTTTCTCTCTTCTGTTCTCTCCTTTCTCTATTTCGCTCTCTCCTTTTCCTCCTCTGCTCTCTCCTTTCTCTCCTCTGCTCTCTCCTTTCTCTCTTCTGCTCTCTCCTTTCTCTATTTCACTCTCTCCTTTTCCTCCTCTGCTCTCTCCTTTCTCTCTCTCTCCTGCGCTCTTTCCTCTGTGCTCCTTTCTGTCCTCTGCTCTCCTTTCTATCTTTCTCTCCTTTCCCTCCTATCTTTCTATTTTTCCTCTGTGATCCTTTCTCTCCTCTGCGCTCCTTTCTCTCCTCTGCTCTCTCCTTTCTTTCTCCTTTGCTTTTTCCTCTGTGCTCCTTTCTCTCCTCTGCTCTCTCCTTTCCCTCCTCTGCTCTCTCCTTTCCCTCCTCTGCTCTCTCCTTTCTCTCCTCTGCTCTCTCCTTTCTTTCCTCTGCTCTATCCGTTCTTTCCTCTGCTCCATGCTTACTCTCTTTATCCTTTGCTCTTTCCTTTGTGCTCCTTTCTCTCCTCTGTTCTCTCCTTTCTATCATTCTCTTTTACTCTGTCCTCTGTACTCCTTTCTCTCCTCTGCTCTCTCCTTTCCCTCCACTGTTCTCTCATTTCCCTCCACTACTCTCTCTTTTCTCTCCTCTGCTCTCTCCTTTCCCTCCTCTGTGCTCTTTCTCTCCTCTGCTCTCTCCTTTACATCCTCTACTCTCTAATTTCTCTCTTTCTCCTTTGCTCTTTCCTCTGTGTTCCTTTCCCTCCTCTGCTATCTCCTTTCCTCTCCTCTGCTCTCTCCTTTCCCTCCTCTGCTCTCTCCTTTCTTTCCTCTGCTCTATCCGTTCTTTCCTCTGCTCCATGCTTACTGTCTTTATCCTTTGCTCTTTCCTTTGTGCTCCTTTCTCTCCTCTGCTTTCTCCTTTCTCTCTTACTCCTTTGCTCTTTCCTCTGTGATCCTTTCTCTCCTCTGTTCTCTCCTTTCTATCGTTCTCTTTTACTCTTTCCTCTGTACTCCTTTCTCTCCTCTGCTCTCTCCTTTCCCTCCACTGTTCTCTCCTTTCCCTCCACTGCTCTCTCTTTTCTCTCCTCTGCTCTCTCCTTTCCTTCCTCTGCTCTCTAATTTCCCTCCTCTGCTCTCTCTTTTCTCCCCTCTACTCTCTCCCTTCCCTCCTCTGCTCTCTCCTTTCCCTCCTCTGCTCTCTTTTCTCTCCTCTCCTCTCTCGTTTCTTTCTTTCTCATTTGCTCTCTCCTCTGCTCTCTCCTTTAACCTCTGCTCTCTCCTTTCCCTCCTCTGCTCTCTCCTTTCTCTCCTCTGCTCTCTCCTTTCCCTCCTCTGTGCTCCTTTCTCTCCTCTGCTCTCTCCTTTCTCTACTCTGTTCTCTACTTTCACTCTTTCTCCTTTGCTATTTCCGGTGCTCCTTTCTCTCCTCTACTCTCTCCTTTCTCTCCTCTGCTCTCTCCTTTGCATCCTCTACTCTCTAATTTCTCTCTTTCTCCTTTGCTCTTTCCTCTGTGTTCCTTTCCCTCCTCTGCTCTCTCCTTTCCTCTCTTCTGCTCTCTCCTTTCTCTCCTCTGCTCTCTCTTTTCTCTCTTTCTCCTTTGCTTTTTCCTCTGTGCTCCTTTCTCTCCTCTGCTCTCTCCTTTCTGTCCTCTGCTCTCTCCTTTCCCTCCTCTGCTCTCTAATTTCCATCCTCTGCTCTCTCCTTTCTCTCCTCTGCTCTCTCCTGTCACTCCTCTGCTCTATCCATTCTCACCTCTGCTCTATCCTTTCTCTCTTTCTCCTTTGCTTTTTCCTCTGTGCTCCTTTCTCTCCTCTGCTCTCTCCTTTCCCTCCTCTGCCCTCTCCTTTCTCTCTTGTACTTTTCTCTTTCCTCTGTGCTCATTTCTCTCCTCTGCTCTCTCCTTTCTCTCCTCTGCTTTCTCCTTTCCCTCCTTTGCTCTCTCCTTTCTCTCTTTCTCCTTTGCTCTTTCCTCTGTGCTCCTTTCTCTCCTCTGCTCTCTCCTTTCCCTCCTCTGCCCTCTCCTTTCTCTCTTGTACTTTTCTCTTTCCTCTGTGCTCATTTCTCTCCTCTGCTCTCTCCTTTCTCTCCTCTGCTTTCTCCTTTCCCTCCTTTGCTCTCTCCTTTCTCTCTTTCTCCTTTGCTCTTTCCTCTGTGCTCATTTCTCTCTTCTGCTCTCTCCTTTTTCTATTCTGCTCTCTTGTTTCCCTCCTCTGCTCTCTCCTTTCTCTCTTTCTCCTGTGCTATTTCCTCGGTGCTCCTTTCTCTCCTCTGCGCTCCTTTATATCCTCTGCTCTCTAATTTCTCTCTTTCTCCTTTGCTCTTTCCTCTGTGCTCCTTTCCCTCCTCTGCTCTCTCCTTTCCCTCCTCTGCTCTCTCCTTTCTCTTCTCTGCTCTCTCCTTTCTCTCCTCTGCTCTCTCTTTTCTCTCTTTCCCCTTTGCTTTTTCCTCTGTGCTCCTTTCTCTCCTCTGCTCTCTCCTTTCTGTCCTCTGCTCTCTCCTTTCCCTCCTCTGCTCTCTAATTTCCATCCTCTGCTCTATCCTTTCGCTCCTTTGCTTTTTCCGCTGTGCTCCTTTCTCTCCTCTGCTCTCTTCTTTCGCTCATCTGCCCTCTCCTTTCTCTCTTGTACTTTTCTCTTTCCTCTGTGCTCCTTTCTCTGCTCTCTCCTTTCTCTCCTCTGCTTTCTCCTTTCCCTCCTCTGCTCTCTCCTTTCTCTCTTTCTCCTTTGCTCTTTCCTCTGTGCTCCTTTCTCTCTTCTCCTCTCTCCTTTTTCTATTCTGCTCTCTTCTTTGCCTCCTCTGCTCTCTCCTTTCTCTCTTTCTCCTGTGCTCTTTCCTCTTTGCTTCCTTCCCTCCTCTGCGCTCCTTTCTCTCCTCTGCTCTCTCTTTTCTCTTTTTCTCCTTTGCTCTTTCCTCTGTGCTCCTTTCTCTCCTCTGTGCTCCATTCTCTCCTCTGCTCTCTCCTTTCTCTCTTTCTCCTTTTCTCTTTCCTCTGTGCTCCTTTCTCCCTTCTGCTCTCTGCTTTCCCTCCTCTGCTCTCTCCTTTCCCTCCTCTGCTCTCTCCTTTTCCTCCTCTGCTCTCTCCTTTCTCTCTTTCTCCCCTTCTCTTTCCTCTGTGCTCCTTTCTCTACTCTGCTCTCTCCTTTCTCTCTTCTGCTTTCTCCTTTCCCTCCTCTGCTCTCTCCTTTGCCTCCTCTGCTCTCTCCTTTCTCTTTTTCTCCTGTGCTCTTTCCGATGTGCTCCTTTCTCTCCTCTGCGCTCCTTTCTCTCCTCTGCTCTCTCCTTTCTCTCTTTCTCCTTTGCTCTTTCCTCTGTGCTCCTTTCTCTCTTCTCCTCTCTCCTTTTTCTATTCTGCTCTCTTCTTTCCCTCCTCTGCTCTCTCCTTTCTCTCTTTCTCCTGTGCTCTTTCCTCTTTGCTACTTTCCCTCCTCTGCTCTCCTTTCTCTCCTCTGCTCTCTCCTTTCTCTTTTTCTCCTTTGCTCTTTCCTCTCCTCTGTGCTCCATTCTCTCCTCTGCTCTCTCCTTTCTCTCTTTCTCCTTTTCTCTTTCCTCTGTGCTCCTTTCTCTCCTCTGCTCTCTGCTTTCCCTCCTCTGCTCTCTCCTTTCCCTCCTCTGCTCTCTCCTTTCTCTCTTTCTCCCCTTCTCTTTCCTCTGTGCTCCTTTCTCTACTCTGCTCTCTCCTTTCTCTCTTCTGCTTTCTCCTTTCCCTCCTCTGCTCTCTCCTTTCCCTCCTCTGCTCTCTCCTTTCTCTCTTTCTCCTGTGCTCTTTCCGATGTGCTCCTTTCTCTCCTCTGCGCTCCTTTCTCTCCTCTGCTCTCTCCTTTCTCTCTTTCTCCTTTGCTCTTTCCTCTGTGCTCCTTTCTCTCCTCTGCGCTCCTTTCTCTCCTCTGCTCTCTCTTTTCTCTCTTTCTCCTCTGCTCATTCCTCTGTGCTCTTTTCTGCTCTCTCCTTTCCCTCCTCTGCTCTTTCATTTCCCTCCTCTGCTCTCTCCTTTCTCTCCTTTGCTCTATCCTTTCTCTCCTCTACTCTATCCTTTGTCTCTTCTGCTCTCTCCTTTCTCTCTTCTGCTCTCTCCTTTCTCTAGTTCACTCTGTCCTTTTCCCTGTGCTCTTTCCTCTGTGCTCCTTTCTCTCCTCTGCGCTCCTTTACACCCTCTGCTCTCTAATTTCTCTCTTTCTCCTTTGCTCTTTCCTCTGTGCTCCTTTTCCTCCTCTGCTCTCTCCTTTGCCTCCTCTGCTCTCTCCTTTCTCTTCTCTGCTCTCTCCTTTCTCTACTCTGTTCTCTCCTTTCATTCTTTCTCCTTTGCTATTTCCTGTGCTTCTTTCTCTCCTCTGCTCTCTCCTTTCTCTCCTCTGCTCTCTCCTTTCTCTCTTCTGCTCTCTCCTTTCTCTAGTTCACTCTGTCCTTTTCCCTGTGCTCTTTCCTCTGTGCTCCTTTCTCTCCTCTGCGCTCCTTTACACCCTCTGCTCTCTAATTTCTCTCTTTCTCCTTTGCTCTTTCCTCTGTGCTCCTTTTCCTCCTCTGCTCTCTCCTTTGCCTCCTCTGCTCTCTCCTTTCCCTCCTCTGCTCTCTCCTTTCTCTACTCTGTTCTCTCCTTTCATTCTTTCTCCTTTTCTATTTCCTGTGCTTCTTTCTCTCCTCTGCTCTCTCCTTTCTCTCATCTGCTCTCTCCTTTACATCCTCTACTCTCTAATTTCTCTTTTTCTCCGTTGCTCTTTCCTCTGTGCTCCTTTCCCTCCTCTGCTCTCTCCTTTTCCCTCCTCTGCTCTCTCCTTTCTCTTCTCTGCTCTCTCCTTTCTCTCCTCTGCTCTCTCTTTTCTCTCTTTCTCCTTTGCTTTTTCCTCTGTCCTCCTTTCTTTCCTCTGCTCTCTCCTTTATGTCCTCTGCTCTCTCCTTTGCCTCCTCTGCTCTCTAATTTCCATCCTCTGCTCTCTCCTTTCTCTCCTCTGCTCTCTCCTTTCACTCCTCTGCTCTATCCATTCTCACCTCTGCGCTATCCTTTCTCTCTTTCTCCTTTGCTCTTTCCTCTGTGCTCCTTTCTCTCCTCTGCTCTCTCCTTTCTCTCCTCTGCTATCTCCTTTCTCTCTTCTGCTCTCTCATTTCTCTATTTCGCTCTCTCCTTTTTCCTGTGCTCTTTCCTCTGTGCTCCTTTCTCTCCTCTGCGCTCCTTTACACCCTCTGCTCTCTAATTTCTCTCTTTCTCCTTTGCTCTTTCCTCTGTGCTCATTTTCCTCCTCTTCTCTTTTCTTTGCCTCCTCTGCTCTCTCCTTTCTCTTCTCTGTTCTCTCCTTTCTCTCCTCTGCTCTCTCTTTTCTCTCTTTCTCCTTTGCTTTTTCCTCTGTGCTCCTTTCTTTCCTTGGCTCTCTCCTTTCTGTCCTCTGCCCTCTCCTTTCTCTCTTGTACTTTTCTCTTTCCTCTGTGCTCATTTCTCTCCTCTGCTCTCTCCTTTCTCTCCTCTGCTTTCTCCTTTCCCTCCTTTGCTCTCTCCTTTCTCTCTTTCTCCTTTGCTCTTTCCTCTGTGCTCCTTTCTCTCTTCTGCTCTCTCCTTTTTCTATTCTGCTCTCTTCTTTCCCTCCTCTGCTCTCTCCTTTCTCTCTTTCTCCTGTGCTTTTTCCTCTGTGCTCCTTTCTCTCCTCTGTGCTCCATTCTCTCCTCTGCTCTCTCCTTTCTCTTTTTCTCCTCTCCTTTCTCTCTTGTAATTTTCTCTTTCCTCTGTGCTTCTTTCTCTCCTCTGCTCTCTCCTTTCTCTCCTCTGCTCTCTCCTTTCCCTCCTCTGCTCTCTCCTTTCTCTCTTTCTCCTTTGCTCTTTCCTCTGTGCTCCTTTCTCTCTTATGCTCTCTCCTTTTTCTATTCTGCTCTCTTCTTTCCCTCCTCTGCTCTCTCCTTTCTCTCTTTCTCCTTTTCTCTTTCCTCTGTGTTCCTTTCTCTCCTCTGCTCTCTCCTTTCTCTCCTCTGCTCTCTCCTTTCTCTCTTCTGCTCTCTCCTTTCTCTAGTTCACTCTGTTCTTTTCCCTGTGCTCTTTCCTCTGTGCTCCTTTCTCTCCTCTGCGCTCCTTTACACCCTCTGCTCTCTAATTTCTCTCTTTCTCCTTTGCTCTTTCCTCTGTGCTCCTTTTCCTCCTCTGCTCTCTCCTTTCCCTCCTCTGCTCTCTCCTTTTCCTCCTCTGCTCTCTCCTTTCTCTCTTTCTCCCCTTCTCTTTCCTCTGTGCTCCTTTCTCTACTCTGCTCTCTCCTTTCTCTCTTCTGCTTTCTCCTTTCCCTCCTCTGCTCTCTCCTTTGCCTCCTCTGCTCTCTCCTTTCTCTTTTTCTCCTGTGCTCTTTCCGATGTGCTCCTTTCTCTCCTTTGCGCTCCTTTCTCTCCTCTGCTCTCTCCTTTCTCTCTTTCTCCTTTGCTCTTTCCTCTGTGCTCCTTTCTCTCTTCTCCTCTCTCCTTTTTCTATTCTGCTCTCTTCTTTCCCTCCTCTGCTCTCTCCTTTCTCTCTTTCTCCTGTGCTCTTTCCTCTTTGCTACTTTCCCTCCTCTGCTCTCCTTTCTCTCCTCTGCTCTCTCCTTTCTCTTTTTCTCCTTTGCTCTTTCCTCTCCTCTGTGCTCCATTCTCTCCTCTGCTCTCTCCTTTCTCTCTTTCTCCTTTTCTCTTTCCTCTGTGCTCCTTTCTCTCCTCTGCTCTCTGCTTTCCCTCCTCTGCTCTCTCCTTTCCCTCCTCTGCTCTCTCCTTTCTCTCTTTCTCCCCTTCTCTTTCCTCTGTGCTCCTTTCTCTACTCTGCTCTCTCCTTTCTCTCTTCTGCTTTCTCCTTTCCCTCCTCTGCTCTCTCCTTTCCCTCCTCTGCTCTCTCCTTTCTCTCTTTCTCCTGTGCTCTTTCCGATGTGCTCCTTTCTCTCCTCTGCGCTCCTTTCTCTCCTCTGCTCTCTCCTTTCTCTCTTTCTCCTTTGCTCTTACCTCTGTGCTCCTTTCTCTCCTCTGCGCTCCTTTCTCTCCTCTGCTCTCTCTTTTCTCTCTTTCTCCTCTGCTCATTCCTCTGTGCTCTTTTCTGCTCTCTCCTTTCCCTCCTCTGCTCTTTCATTTCCCTCCTCTGCTCTCTCCTTTCTCTCCTTTGCTCTATCCTTTCTCTCCTCTACTCTATCCTTTGTCTCTTCTGCTCTCTCCTTTCTCTCTTCTGCTCTCTCCTTTCTCTAGTTCACTCTGTCCTTTTCCCTGTGCTCTTTCCTCTGTGCTCCTTTCTCTCCTCTGCGCTCCTTTACACCCTCTGCTCTCTAATTTCTCTCTTTCTCCTTTGCTCTTTCCTCTGTGCTCCTTTTCCTCCTCTGCTCTCTCCTTTGCCTCCTCTGCTCTCTCCTTTCTCTTCTCTGCTCTCTCCTTTCTCTACTCTGTTCTCTCCTTTCATTCTTTCTCCTTTGCTATTTCCTGTGCTTCTTTCTCTCCTCTGCTCTCTCCTTTCTCTCCTCTGCTCTCTCCTTTCTCTCTTCTGCTCTCTCCTTTCTCTAGTTCACTCTGTCCTTTTCCCTGTGCTCTTTCCTCTGTGCTCCTTTCTCTCCTCTGCGCTCCTTTACACCCTCTGCTCTCTAATTTCTCTTTTTCTCCTTTGCTCTTTCCTCTGTGCTCCTTTTCCTCCTCTGCTCTCTCCTTTGCCTCCTCTGCTCTCTCCTTTCTCTTCTCTGCTCTCTCCTTTCTCTACTCTGTTCTCTCCTTTCATTCTTTCTCCTTTTCTATTTCCTGTGCTTCTTTCTCTCCTCTGCTCTCTCCTTTCTCTCATCTGCTCTCTCCTTTACATCCTCTACTCTCTAATTTCTCTTTTTCTCCGTTGCTCTTTCCTCTGTGCTCCTTTCCCTCCTCTGCTCTCTCCTTTTCCCTCCTCTGCTCTCTCCTTTCTCTTCTCTGCTCTCTCCTTTCTCTCCTCTGCTCTCTCTTTTCTCTCTTTCTCCTTTGCTTTTTCCTCTGTCCTCCTTTCTTTCCTCTGCTCTCTCCTTTATGTCCTCTGCTCTCTCCTTTGCCTCCTCTGCTCTCTAATTTCCATCCTCTGCTCTCTCCTTTCTCTCCTCTGCTCTCTCCTTTCACTCCTCTGCTCTATCCATTCTCACCTCTGCGCTATCCTTTCTCTCTTTCTCCTTTGCTCTTTCCTCTGTGCTCCTTTCTCTCCTCTGCTCTCTCCTTTCTCTCCTCTGCTATCTCCTTTCTCTCTTCTGCTCTCTCATTTCTCTATTTCGCTCTCTCCTTTTTCCTGTGCTCTTTCCTCTGTGCTCCTTTCTCTCCTCTGCGCTCCTTTACACCCTCTGCTCTCTAATTTCTCTCTTTCTCCTTTGCTCTTTCCTCTGTGCTCATTTTCCTCCTCTTCTCTTTTCTTTGCCTCCTCTGCTCTCTCCTTTCTCTTCTCTGTTCTCTCCTTTCTCTCCTCTGCTCTCTCTTTTCTCTCTTTCTCCTTTGCTTTTTCCTCTGTGCTCCTTTCTTTCCTTGGCTCTCTCCTTTCTGTCCTCTGCCCTCTCCTTTCTCTCTTGTACTTTTCTCTTTCCTCTGTGCTCATTTCTCTCCTCTGCTCTCTCCTTTCTCTCCTCTGCTTTCTCCTTTCCCTCCTTTGCTCTCTCCTTTCTCTCTTTCTCCTTTGCTCTTTCCTCTGTGCTCCTTTCTCTCTTCTGCTCTCTCCTTTTTCTATTCTGCTCTCTTCTTTCCCTCCTCTGCTCTCTCCTTTCTCTCTTTCTCCTGTGCTTTTTCCTCTGTGCTCCTTTCTCTCCTCTGTGCTCCATTCTCTCCTCTGCTCTCTCCTTTCTCTTTTTCTCCTCTCCTTTCTCTCTTGTAATTTTCTCTTTCCTCTGTGCTTCTTTCTCTCCTCTGCTCTCTCCTTTCTCTCCTCTGCTTTCTCCTTTCCCTCCTCTGCTCTCTCCTTTCTCTCTTTCTCCTTTGCTCTTTCCTCTGTGCTCCTTTCTCTCTTCTGCTCTCTCCTTTTTCTATTCTGCTCTCTTCTTTCCCTCCTCTGCTCTCTCCTTTCTCTCTTTCTCCTTTTCTCTTTCCTCTGTGCTCCTTTCTCTCCTCTGCTCTCTCCTTTCTCTCCTCTGCTCTCTCCTTTCTCTCTTCTGCTCTCTCCTTTCTCTAGTTCACTCTGTTCTTTTCCCTGTGCTCTTTCCTCTGTGCTCCTTTCTCTCCTCTGCGCTCCTTTACACCCTCTGCTCTCTAATTTCTCTCTTTCTCCTTTGCTCTTTCCTCTGTGCTCCTTTTCCTCCTCTGCTCTCTCCTTTCCCTCCTCTGCTCTCTCCTTTTCCTCCTCTGCTCTCTCCTTTCTCTCTTTCTCCCCTTCTCTTTCCTCTGTGCTCCTTTCTCTACTCTGCTCTCTCCTTTCTCTCTTCTGCTTTCTCCTTTCCCTCCTCTGCTCTCTCCTTTGCCTCCTCTGCTCTCTCCTTTCTCTTTTTCTCCTGTGCTCTTTCCGATGTGCTCCTTTCTCTCCTCTGCGCTCCTTTCTCTCCTCTGCTCTCTCCTTTCTCTCTTTCTCCTTTGCTCTTTCCTCTGTGCTCCTTTCTCTCTTCTCCTCTCTCCTTTTTCTATTCTGCTCTCTTCTTTCCCTCCTCTGCTCTCTCCTTTCTCTCTTTCTCCTGTGCTCTTTCCTCTTTGCTACTTTCCCTCCTCTGCTCTCCTTTCTCTCCTCTGCTCTCTCCTTTCTCTTTTTCTCCTTTGCTCTTTCCTCTCCTCTGTGCTCCATTCTCTCCTCTGCTCTCTCCTTTCTCTCTTTCTCCTTTTCTCTTTCCTCTGTGCTCCTTTCTCTCCTCTGCTCTCTGCTTTCCCTCCTCTGCTCTCTCCTTTCCCTCCTCTGCTCTCTCCTTTATCTCTTTCTCCCCTTCTCTTTCCTCTGTGCTCCTTTCTCTACTCTGCTCTCTCCTTTCTCTCTTCTGCTTTCTCCTTTCCCTCCTCTGCTCTCTCCTTTCCCTCCTCTGCTCTCTCCTTTCTCTCTTTCTCCTGTGCTCTTTCCGATGTGCTCCTTTCTCTCCTCTGCGCTCCTTTCTCTCCTCTGCTCTCTCCTTTCTCTCTTTCTCCTTTGCTCTTACCTCTGTGCTCCTTTCTCTCCTCTGCGCTCCTTTCTCTCCTCTGCTCTCTCTTTTCTCTCTTTCTCCTCTGCTCATTCCTCTGTGCTCTTTTCTGCTCTCTCCTTTCCCTCCTCTGCTCTTTCATTTCCCTCCTCTGCTCTCTCCTTTCTCTCCTTTGCTCTATCCTTTCTCTCCTCTACTCTATCCTTTGTCTCTTCTGCTCTCTCCTTTCTCTCTTCTGCTCTCTCCTTTCTCTAGTTCACTCTGTCCTTTTCCCTGTGCTCTTTCCTCTGTGCTCCTTTCTCTCCTCTGCGCTCCTTTACACCCTCTGCTCTCTAATTTCTCCCTTTCTCCTTTGCTCTTTCCTCTGTGCTCCTTTTCCTCCTCTGCTCTCTCCTTTGCCTCCTCTGCTCTCTCCTTTCTCTTCTCTGCTCTCTCCTTTCTCTACTCTGTTCTCTCCTTTCATTCTTTCTCCTTTGCTATTTCCTGTGCTTCTTTCTCTCCTCTGCTCTCTCCTTTCTCTCCTCTGCTCTCTCCTTTCTCTCTTCTGCTCTCTCCTTTCTCTAGTTCACTCTGTCCTTTTCCCTGTGCTCTTTCCTCTGTGCTCCTTTCTCTCCTCTGCGCTCCTTTACACCCTCTGCTCTCTAATTTCTCTCTTTCTCCTTTGCTCTTTCCTCTGTGCTCCTTTTCCTCCTCTGCTCTCTCCTTTGCCTCCTCTGCTCTCTCCTTTCTCTTCTCTGCTCTCTCCTTTCTCTACTCTGTTCTCTCCTTTCATTCTTTCTCCTTTTCTATTTCCTGTGCTTCTTTCTCTCCTCTGCTCTCTCCTTTCTCTCATCTGCTCTCTCCTTTACATCCTCTACTCTCTAATTTCTCTCTTTCTCCGTTGCTCTTTCCTCTGTGCTCCTTTCCCTCCTCTGCTCTCTCCTTTTCCCTCCTCTGTTCTCTCCTTTCTCTCCTCTGCTCTCTCTTTTCTCTCTTTCTCCTTTGCTTTTTCCTCTGTCCTCCTTTCTTTCCTCTGCTCTCTCCTTTATGTCCTCTGCTCTCTCCTTTGCCTCCTCTGCTCTCTAATTTCCATCCTCTGCTCTCTCCTTTCTCTCCTCTGCTCTCTCCTTTCACTCCTCTGCTCTATCCATTCTCACCTCTGCGCTATCCTTTCTCTCTTTCTCCTTTGCTCTTTCCTCTGTGCTCCTTTCTCTCCTCTGCTCTCTCCTTTCTCTCCTCTGCTATCTCCTTTCTCTCTTCTGCTCTCTCATTTCTCTATTTCGCTCTCTCCTTTTTCCTGTGCTCTTTCCTCTGTGCTCCTTTCTCTCCTCTGCGCTCCTTTACACCCTCTGCTCTCTAATTTCTCTCTTTCTCCTTTGCTCTTTCCTCTGTGCTCATTTTCCTCCTCTTCTCTTTTCTTTGCCTCCTCTGCTCTCTCCTTTCTCTTCTCTGTTCTCTCCTTTCTCTCCTCTGCTCTCTCTTTTCTCTCTTTCTCCTTTGCTTTTTCCTCTGTGCTCCTTTCTTTCCTTGGCTCTCTCCTTTCTGTCCTCTGCCCTCTCCTTTCTCTCTTGTACTTTTCTCTTTCCTCTGTGCTCATTTCTCTCCTCTGCTCTCTCCTTTCTCTCCTCTGCTTTCTCCTTTCCCTCCTTTGCTCTCTCCTTTCTCTCTTTCTCCTTTGCTCTTTCCTCTGTGCTCCTTTCTCTCTTCTGCTCTCTCCTTTTTCTATTCTGCTCTCTTCTTTCCCTCCTCTGCTCTCTCCTTTCTCTCTTTCTCCTGTGCTTTTTCCTCTTTGCTCCTTTCGCTCCTCTGCGCTCCTTTCTCTCCTCTGCTCTCTCCTTTCTCTCTTTCTCCTTTGCTCTTTCCTCTGTGCTCCTTTCTCTCCTCTGTGCTCCATTCTCTCCTCTGCTCTCTCCTTTCTCTTTTTCTCCTCTCCTTTCTCTCTTGTAATTTTCTCTTTCCTCTGTGCTTCTTTCTCTCCTCTGCTCTCTCCTTTCTCTCCTCTGCTTTCTCCTTTCCCTCCTCTGCTCTCTCCTTTCTCTCTTTCTCCTTTGCTCTTTCCTCTGTGCTCCTTTCTCTCTTATGCTCTCTCCTTTTTCTATTCTGCTCTCTTCTTTCCCTCCTCTGCTCTCTCCTTTCTCTCTTTCTCCTTTTCTCTTTCCTCTGTGTTCCTTTCTCTCCTCTGCTCTCTCCTTTCTCTCCTCTGCTCTCTCCTTTCTCTCTTCTGCTCTCTCCTTTATCTAGTTCACTCTGTTCTTTTCCCTGTGCTCTTTCCTCTGTGCTCCTTTCTCTCCTCTGCGCTCCTTTACACCCTCTGCTCTCTAATTTCTCTCTTTCTCCTTTGCTCTTTCCTCTGTGCTCCTTTTCCTCCTCTGCTCTCTCCTTTGCCTCCTCTGCTCTCTCCTTTCTCTTCTCTGCTCTCTCCTTTCTCTCCTCTTCTCTTCCCTTTCTCTTCCCTTTCTCTGCTCTGCTCTCTAATTTCTCTTCTCTTCTCTCTCCTTTCTCTTCTCTTCTCGCTCTCGTTTTTCTCCTCTTCTCTGCTCTCCCCTTTCTCTTATCTTCTCTCTCCTTTCTTTACCCTTTCTCTCTTCTCTCTCCTTTCTCTCCCCTTTCTCTCTTTTGTCCCCTTCTTTCCTCTGCTCTCTCCTTTTTCTTCACTCTCCTTTCTCTCCTTTTCTCTCTATCTTTTTTCTCCTCTTTTCTGCTCTCCCGTTCTCTTATCTTCTCTCTCCTTTCTTTCCCCTTTCTCTCTTATCTCCCCTTTATCTCCCCTGCTCTCTCCTTTCTCTTCTCTCTCCCTTCTCTCCTTTTCTCTCTCTCTTTTTTCTCCTCTTCTCTGCTCTCCTCTTTCTCTCATCTTCTCTCTCCTTTCCCCCCCTTTGTCTCTTCTCTTTCCTTTCTCTCATCTGGTCTCTCCTTTCTCTCCCCTTTCTCTCCCATTCTCTCTCCTTTCCCCCCTTTGTCTCTTCTCTTTCCTTTCTCTCATCTGGTCTCTCCTTTCTCTCCCCTTTCTCTCCCCTTCTTTTCCCTTTCTCTCCTCTTCTCTCTTCTTTCTCTTCTCTTCTCTCTCCTTTCTCTCCTCTTCTCTCTCTCTTTTTTCTCCTCTTCTCTGCTCTCCCCTTTCTCTCATCTTTTCTCTCCTTTCATTCCCCTTTGCCTGTTCTCTTTCCTTTCTCTCATCTGGTCTCTCCTTTCTCTCCTCTTCTCTTCCCTTTCTCTCCCCTTCTCTTCCCTTTCTCTCCCCTTCTCTTTTCTCTCATGTGCTCTCTTCTTTCTCTTCTCTTCTCTCTCCTTTCTCTCCTCTTCTCTCCCCTTCTTTTCCCTTTCTCTCCTCTGCTCTCTTCTTTCTCTTCTCTTCTCTCTCTCCTTTCTCTCCTCTTCTCTCTCTCTTTTTTCTCCTCTTCTCTGCTCTCCCCTTTCTCTCATCTTTTCTCTCCTTTCTTTACCCTTTCTCTCTTCTCTCTCCTTTCTCTCCCCTTTCTCTCTTTTCTCCCCTTCTTTCCTCTGCTCTCTCCTTTTTCTTCACTCTCTTTTCTCTCCTTTTCTCTCTCTCTTTTTTCTCCTCTTTTCTGCTCTCCCCTTTCTCTTATCTTCTCTCTCCTTTCTTTCCCCTTTCTCTCTTATTTCCCCTTTATCTCCCCTGCTCTCTCCTTTCTCTTCTCTCTCCTTTCTCTCCTTTTCTCTCTCTCTTTTTTCTCCTCTTCTCTGCTCTCCTCTTTCTCTCATCTTCTCTCTCCTTTCCCCCCCTTTGTCTCTTCTCTTTCCTTTCTCTCATCTGGTCTCTCCTTTCTCTCCCCTTTCTCTCTTTTGTCCCCTTCTTTCCTCTGCTCTCTCCTTTTTCTTCACTCTCCTTTCTCTCCTTTTCTCTCTATCTTTTTTCTCCTCTTTTCTGCTCTCCCGTTCTCTTATCTTCTCTCTCCTTTCTTTACCCTTTCTCTCTTCTCTCTCCTTTCTCTCCCCTTTCTCTCTTTTGTCCCCTTCTTTCCTCTGCTCTCTCCTTTTTCTTCACTCTCCTTTCTCTCCTTTTCTCTCTATCTTTTTTCTCCTCTTTTCTGCTCTCCCGTTCTCTTATCTTCTCTCTCCTTTCTTTCCCCTTTCTCTCTTATCTCCCCTTTATCTCCCCTGCTCTCTCCTTTCTCTTCTCTCTCCCTTCTCTCCTTTTCTCTCTCTCTTTTTTCTCCTCTTCTCTGCTCTCCTCTTTCTCTCATCTTCTCTCTCCTTTCCCCCCCTTTGTCTCTTCTCTTTCCTTTCTCTCATCTGGTCTCTCCTTTCTCTCCCCTTTCTCTCCCATTCTCTCTCCTTTCCCCCCTTTGTCTCTTCTCTTTCCTTTCTCTCATCTGGTCTCTCCTTTCTCTCCCCTTTCTCTTCCCTTCTTTTCCCTTTCTCTCCTCTGCTCTCTTCTTTCTCTTCTCTTCTCTCTCCTTTCTCTCCTCTTCTCTCTCTCTTTTTTCTCCTCTTCTCTGCTCTCCCCTTTCTCTCATCTTTTCTCTCCTTTCATTCCCCTTTGCCTGTTCTCTTTCCTTTCTCTCATCTGGTCTCTCCTTTCTCTCCTCTTCTCTTCCCTTTCTCTCCCCTTCTCTTCCCTTTCTCTCATGTGCTCTCTTCTTTCTCTTCTCTTCTCTCTCCTTTCTCTCCTCTTCTCTCCCCTTCTTTTCCCTTTCTCTCCTCTGCTCTCTTCTTTCTCTTCTCTTCTCTCTCTCCTTTCTCTCCTCTTCTCTCTCTCTTTTTTCTCCTCTTCTCTGCTCTCCCCTTTCTCTCATCTTTTCTCTCCTTTCTTTACCCTTTCTCTCTTCTCTCTCCTTTCTCTCCCCTTTCTCTCTTTTCTCCCCTTCTTTCCTCTGCTCTCTCCTTTTTCTTCACTCTCTTTTCTCTCCTTTTCTCTCTCTCTTTTTTCTCCTCTTTTCTGCTCTCCCCTTTCTCTTATCTTCTCTCTCCTTTCTTTCCCCTTTCTCTCTTATTTCCCCTTTATCTCCCCTGCTCTCTCCTTTCTCTTCTCTCTCCTTTCTCTCCTTTTCTCTCTCTCTTTTTTCTCCTCTTCTCTGCTCTCCTCTTTCTCTCATCTTCTCTCTCCTTTCCCCCCCTTTGTCTCTTCTCTTTCCTTTCTCTCATCTGGTCTCTCCTTTCTCTCCCCTTTCTCTCCCATTCTCTCTCCTTTCCCCCCCATTGTCTCTTCTCTTTCCTTTCTCTCAACTGGTATCTCCTTTCTCTCCCCTTTCTCTCCCCTTCTTTTCCCTTTCTCTCCTCTGCTCTCTTCTTTCTCTTCTCTTCTCTCTCCTTTCTCTCCTCTTCTCTCTCTCTTTTTTCTCCTCTTCTCTGCTCTCCCCTTTCTCTCATCTTTTCTCTCCTTTCATTCCCCTTTGCCTCTTCTCTTTCCTTTCTCTCATCTGGTCTCTCCTTTCTCTCCTCTTCTCTTCCCTTTCTCTCCCCTTCTCTTTTCTCTCATGTGCTCTCTTCTTTCTCTTCTCTTCTCTCTCCTTTCTCTCCTCTTCTCTCTCACTTTTTTCTCCTCATCCCTTCTCCCCCCTTTCTCTCATCTTCTCTCTCCTTTCTTTCCCCTTTGTCTCTTATCTTTCCTTTCTCTCATCTGGTCTCTCCTTTCTCCCCTCTTCTCTCCCCTTTCTCTCCCCTTCTCTCCCCTTTTTTTCCTCTGCTCCCTCCTTTCTCTTCTCTCTCACATTTTTCTCCTCTTCTCTGCTCTCCCCTTTCTCTCATCTTCTCTCTCCTTTCTTTACCCTTTCTCTCTTCTCTTTCCTTTCTCTCATCTGGTCTCTCCTTTCTCTTCTTTTTCTCTCCTTCCATTCCCCATACACAGACCTTTGTCCTTAAACCACTCTATATTATTTTTCCAAGTTATAATTCACAAAGGAGCTTTTAAGAGCCTCCTATATAAAAACAGAACACACAGCACTCAAATCCACGGTGTCCCTGCTCCCCCCAACCCCCGTGCACAGTCTGCTCCAAAGTCTGGCTAATACCTAACTTTATGTCTGTCTATATCTTTGAGAATAAAAAAAAAACACTCCAGTGTTATAACAATGGTTTCCATATTGCAAAGTAAAGGTACTACAAATACTAATAATTACATAGAGTGACTTTAATACAGCTTTTACTAGATTCCATTTAAATATTTTTTTGCATAGAAATGTTTGACTCTGACAAGAACTGTTTGTTCCATTTTCTATTTTATAAACATTATTTGATCTGATTTTTATCCTTCCTTGCATCTTATACCTGTCCTAAGGTTGACTTTTCTTAATTATAGTGTATGCAATATCTACAGGTAGAACAAGGCATTTTAAAATATATTTTAAATGGTCTAAAACACCCAAATATGTTAAATATTTTTGGTTATGTTCTTGAAAGTTACTTTTCAGGCATATTTTGCTATTTTATATATAAAGGTTTTAATTAGGTATTTAAATTACCTTTCTGTTCCTTAATGTAATAGTGGTTTAAACACTTCACTTCTAAGAAGCCCCTTAGACTCTGCTGATCCTGGTATTCAACTAGAAGGTGAATGGTGCTAAGTTTACAGGGACAAAGTTTACCACCAACACAATGATCTCCACTGGCTGAAAAATGGTTGTGTTAGAGATTTTAATTAGCAATGAGCTTTTGCTATTGGTTCAACCTGTCAGTGATTGATAAAACTGCCAGTGCTTTCAACGGGACTAATGGAGAGCTCAACACATTGATCCTCATTCAATTGCTGCAATTTTCAGATCCCAGATCGCAAGTGGAGTCGCAGTCAAATGTTGTATTCAATTGGCGTCTTTTTGCATGTTCGAATCGGGTTACGAGTTACAAGCTTTGAAAAATGTTGGCCGTCCAACTCTTAACTTACACCATCCATAAGCCTTTGATTTGTCACTTTTGCAAGGCTGAAATCGCAAATCGCTATTCAATTGCTCCAATTCCCCGAGCTCACAAACGTATCCACACTCATAAACCACAAATTGAGAAGAAAATCCTACGTGTACTCGAGAGGACTCGCAAAGGTGTTAAACACCAATTTATAGCACTGTAAATGCAAATAAAACAGTAAGGAAAGACATTAGAATTAGATGCAAGCTTGCAAATCATCAGGAAATCAGTTTCATTTTTATCTGTCATTTCGGAGTTAAATGGCTCTTGGGTGTTAATGAGTTAATACATTTCTGGCCACCCACATGGACTAGAACAGGACTGGCATTCATTTTAATAATTCCTCCTTTTCAGTATTGTGTGAGTCACATCGCATATCGGACCACCAAACCTAATTGATTGACTCATAACCTCCATGCTTTACTGCCTTAATTATGACAGTCTCATTTTCTATTGGCCGCTTCGAAAAGGGCAGTTAAGGGCTTGCTGAATTCATACGGTTCCCTCCCACAACTGCTCCGAACCAGTGCATGGTTTACAGAGCTGGCTTCAGGATCGCAACTCGCGACCTGGAGAAATTGAATAGCCTCGCAAATGGAGACCAACGGGAGCCGGCAACTCGATCACAGATATGTGGCCGTCGGCGAGCAAGTTGTGGGCTTCAAATTGAATGTGACCCAATGAGTCTTAGGAGTCTGAAACAGAGATGTAAAACATGTTGTTACCTGTGCACTTATCCTTATTACTATAACCTGTTGTGTAGTATTTGTCAGCATATTTTCGCTTGAGCTAAACTCATCAATTTATGCCAAATAACTAATTTCTGTGAAATTAACTCTTTGCTTCATACCCTTTAAGGTAAGCTCAAATTATGGCCATGGAGAGTATTCCCTTCCTGGTGCATGACATTAAACATTATAATTAATTGACTGGGATATTGATGATGAGACATAGGGCATAGTTTACGTCTTTATAGTGACCCAAACCTTTTCTATCGGGTTTATTAATCTTGAATTTTAAAAAAGACTCTTCAGTTGAAGAAGTTGAGAGCGTTTTCATGACAATATTATGCCACTTATTAAAAAAAATGTTTTTAAATAAGTTAATTAGATGTGGATATTTTCAGAATGCTGCTAGGTCTCTGAAATTGTATGCAGGGAGAATATTCATTATAAAGGAAAATATGTCCATCTGGTCAGTTATCAATACTATTTGTCTACTTTTTTAAATTTAAATGACCGACTATATTTGCTTGACTATGCTCTTTAGTGTGGTTGTTTTGAGGGCTGAAAAATCCTTACTTACCATTAGCTGCTTGAAAATGTGTCAAACTCACACATTTGGCTGCAGGTGTTTTTTTCTCTGAATGTTTAGATGTTTCTATTGACTCCAGCTTGCAAATTCCAACCTTATGGCTGAACTTGTAAACCTATCCTTTTTAAGTCTGATTTCAGGGAGCGTGATCATATGATCTGACAATATTTAAACAAGCCAGTAATTTGCTTCTTAGACACCGCCAATAGTAAATGAGACTGTCATCATGATGTCAGTAAAACATGGAAGTTACACGTAATCTGGAATCAGAGGTTACCAATAAGTAATATTTTCAGATTGGGCTCGCAATCAAGCAATCTATAAAATGCATTAAATCATCTGTCCTAGTCCATGTAGGTTTTTATGATATGTATTAACCATTTGAGTCCCTGGGTCGATTTTGCTCAGGAATAACATTTAAAAATTATATATATATATATATATATATATATATATATATATATATATATACTGTATGTATATATATATATATATATATAATATATATTTTTTTTAAGTTATGAAAGACAGCATTACTATGAAGATATAAAGTAAATGAGTGAAAGTAGCAGAAAATGACACAATTAACATATGCAGGTAAAGAATGTTTTAATCAATAAATAAAAAAACTAAATTATGTTTTAGAAAACTTAAGATATTTTTACAAAGGAACAACATTGTAAAAGTTTTTATCTTTAGGGAACACAGACAGGGATTTCTCACTTGGGGTTATTCCCTCCAGGGACAGGATAAAGATTGGTGTTATTACTGTAGATAACAAGATGGTACCTTCCTGGGAATTCTAAACCACATTGCTTTTTTCTATGTTATTTTCAAGAGATAGGTGTCTGAGACTTGCTTTATTTCTTATGTTCCCATGTAGGATTGGATAGAAATTTGTTCATTAATGATCAGAAGTGTCTATCTAAATATGATCATGTTCAACTGAACATCCATAAAAGTGCTCATATCACGTCATGTCTGGATATGCTTTCATGTAGAGTTCGCCAGTCCATTTAAACCCCAATATATGCCCATTCAACCATGATCCTGTTCAAATGAACATGTCTAAAAGTACTCATATCAGGTCATGTCTTGATGCGCTGTCAAGTAAACTTCACCCATTATGTGCCACAATAACTATAGGTTAGGAATTAAATGCATGGATATCCATGAATGACTGGTTGAATTTGCTTGCTTTCTGACAAAGGTGGGCAATTTCAGTCCCGGAAAGCCCCACACAGGCCTGGATTTGATGATATCCTCCTGCGCACAGATGAGTCAATTACTTCTTCAGTCATCCTGATTGACCCACCTGTGCACAGAAAGGATATCTTCAAATTCAGGTTTGTGTGTCGCCCTCCAGGACTGAACTTGCCCACCCAAGCATTATGGTTAGATATGACTGGATTATGTGGATGCCTAGACTAAACATAGCACCTTACTACTTCCACACATCCATAGATCTAGCTTTTTAAAGTACCACTGTCAGTCTGGGAGAACCTCACATATTCGTGAATAATGCTTCAAATTAACAACATCAGCAGCATAAAACATGAGCATAAAAACATTTAGCTAATGGCTTGTGCCATTGAAGCTTGGGGCAAGGGTTAACCTATTTGGGGTTTGCTTTTCTATTTAGTTCTATTGTAGGTTGGCTATTTAGAGGTTCGTTCATTTAATACAATTGTCTAGAGATCTTATCTGAATCCAACGTTTTCTAATACTGTTAGGAACAAAACAAATCCATCTAAACCTGCGTGGAGCAAAACAAGCACTCCAATAGTTTATAACATTTCTCCTGAAATTTGCCATTACAACAACATTGAAAAAATGAATAATTTGCACATTACTAAGTCAGGTTCTTTATAGGACAATACTATAAATATTATGCTTCTATGATCCTTGAACTACGGTGAAGTGACCTCATGTCTCCACCAGCATCTAAATCTTAATACCAATATTCAAACACCCTCTTGATCCTTCTACCCATTAAAGTTTTGCTCATGTGATGGGTTCAAGTTTGGATGTTACATAGAGTATCTTTCGGACTCAGAATGCATTTATTTATTTCCTTCTATTTGTGGTATAAAAAAACAACAGCAGAATGTAAACTCCTTCTTAAAATTCAAGCACATGCTTGACTTGGCTTCCTCTCAAACTAGACATTAATTCTTTTTGTGTTGATCCAGATATCAAAAAACATGTAGCCAGGAGCAAAAACAACCCTGATTTTGATTGCTCACATTAAAGATTGGAACACAGCGGATTTACAAATTCTGTACCATTCCCTCTTAATAAAAGATAAGCTATATTTCATGAAACTAGCATTCTGGTGCAGAAAGTGGAATTAAACGCTCGTGTGGCAGATGTGCGAGATAGTGCTCACACCCTGGGTGCTTTTCCTTTGCTTTGTATTTTATTTCCAGGGCTCAGTCAATCTCTGATTGATTTGTGCATGATAAATTAGTTTAGCTCTTGTAAACAGATTCATGACCGTGATTAGCTGTGTGAGCCAAAACGCCAACATTTGTGAATTGCCGGGGCACTTGATAATTGGACGATTCAATGAAACTTCTTTGTACTTTCTGCTTCTTTGTTTGATATAAAAAATAGGCAAGAATCTTGGTTGTATCTGCAAAAATGCAGTAAAATCGGGTTTAATGAAGAAAATATTATGCTGTTTAACCCTGGAAAATTATGTGGGTACACTGTCTCTATAGCAATTATTTGTCTCAAAATGACTACCATATACTGTAAATAGATAGACACAGTGGGGGGAGGTGTGGGGGAGTAGGAGTATTTGATCCCCTGCTGATTTTGAACGTCAAAGACAAAGAAATGATCCGTCTATAATTTTAATGGTAGGTGTATTTTAACAGTGACAGACAGAATAACAAAAAGAAGACAAACAAGAAAACGCATGTCAAAAAAGTTATAAATTGATTTGCAGGTCAATGAGGGAAATAAATATTTGATCCCCTATCAATCAGCAAGATTTCTGGCTCCCAGGTGTCTTTTATACAGGTAACGAGCTGAGATTAGGAGCACTCTCTTAAAGCTTGTTACCTATATAAAAGACACCCGTCCACAAAAGCAATCAATCAATCAGATTCTAAACTCTCCACCATGGCCAAGACCAAAGAGCTGTCCAAGGATGTCAGGGACAAGATTGTAGACCTACACAAGGATGGAATGGGCTACAAGACCATCGCCAAGCAGCTTGGTGAGAAGGTGACAACAGTTGGTGCTATTATTCACAAATGGAAGAAACACAAAATAACTGTCTCCCTCGGTATGATGCTCCATGCAAGATCTCACCTTGTGGAGTTTCAATGAGAACGGTGAGGAATCAGCCCAGAACTACACAGAAGGATCTTGTTAATGATCTCAAGGCAGCTGGGACCATAGTCACCAAGAAAAAAAACTGGTAACACACAACGCTGTGAAGGACTGAAATCCTGCAGTGCCCGCAAGGTCCCCCTGCTCAAGAAAGCACACGTACAGGCCCGTCTGAAGATCGCCAATGAACATCTGAATGATTAAGAAGAGAACTGGGTGAAAGTGTTGTGGTCAGATGAGATCAAAACAGAGCTCTTTGGCATCAACTCAACTCTTCATGTTTGGAGGATCAGGAATGCTGCCTATAACCCCAAGAATACCATCCTCACCATCAAACATGGAGGTGGGAACATTATGCTTTGGGGTGTTTTTCTGCTGAGGGGACAGGATAACTGCACCGCATCAAAGGGACGATGGACGGGGTCATGTACCGTCAAATCTTGGGTGAAAACCTCCTTCCTTTAGCCAGGGCATTGAAAACGGGTCGTGGATGGGTATTTCAGCATTACAATGACCCTAAACACACAGCCAAGGTAACAATGGAGTGGCTCATGAAGAAGCACATTAAACTGAACATTTCTTTGTAAGTGGACAAACGTAAAAAAAAACAATAAGAAGTTTTCTTCACTAACCAGCTCCCTGGGTGGAGCAGTCTTAAATCAGGGCTACCAAGGCGGAGCTAATTAAATGAGCAGAGAGGTTAAAGCTTTCAGTCCTTCAACATAGCTTTGGGAAAAGAAGTGGGAGCTACTTAACTCACACTTGATAAGTCACTTCATTTGAAAGAAAGTGCTGATCTGTAAAACAGAAAGTCTTTATTTAGTTGGTACTATGTTGACACAAAGTGCAAAGTAAAAGTTTAAAGAAGATGCAGAAAGATAAGAATGAACATATTGGAGGGGATGACATTGCCGTTTGTGGGATGGGGGGTGCTGTTGAAGATTGACTGGTGTTCCCATTACAGAAATCTGATAGGGACATACAAGGAGCCTCACTGACTTAGTTCAAGTTCTTTGAAGTATGAATTATTTATATTCTTATATAAATGGGCTCTACATCATGGTTATATTGTTTGTTCACCCTAATGCTAAGTAACTTCTCTTCCTTAACAGTGCATGTTCTAAGTTATTTTTCTTTAAACAACTATTACATATTACAACAAATTACATTGTAAGATGATTGAAAATTATCACTTCATATCTATGGTCTGTGTTTTGCCTGTGTAAACTAAATTTTAAAGCATCTCACTTTCTTAATGATTTAAACCAGTGGTTCCCAAACTTTATTTTGACAGGTACTTTAGGACTTGGATGACCACCTGGGCTTTTAAAAGTATTACTTGCATCTTGCATAATTAAAGCTCAATTAACTCAATTATATTGAGTTAGAATTATTTCTGTTTTTAATATTGCCTTAGCTCGGCCTCTAGGGTTTGCCATGCCTGTAAATCTCCATGGCATTTATTCTAATGTAGACAGCACAGCCAGATGCTTCTATTGGGCCACTGAGTCATATGGTACAGCTTCTAAGACTTGAGCCAATACCACATGACCCAATGTGCTATGTTTTCTTTAGAGAATGCAATATGGAGATGTACACCTTGCTGCCTGTGATACACATTGAATGATAGGAGGAGGAGAGAGGACAACATGGTAGCCATGTAAATTAAAGAAAGTGGGATTGGAGGGAAGACATTGAACGGAGAGGGTTTCATTTGTTGCATAATTCTGTAAAGGGTCCTGACCTGTTTTTCCACAATGTCCTTTAATGATTAAAGAGCATGTGCATGATAAATAATTACAATAATGACTACATTATCAATTCCTGGAGGGTCACAGGCCCAACACATCCCCAAAATGATTTATGCAATTGTATTTAAGGTTATGTTCTCTAATTATTACATAATTAGGAGCTTGTGATAAGCCAGTTATTAGTAGATAATAAGTAGAAGCAGGGGAAGAACCAGTGGGGCTGATATATAATGATAAAGTAGCCAGTTTAAAAACATTGTTACCCTATAAATTATTTTATTTATGGGGATATTGGAGGTTCCTTGATTTTACTAGGTATATAATACCCATGTGTATCTATTCATTTTATGTACTTTATTTTATTAAGAAGTGCTTATAAGCTTTATTTGTACTCATATCAAACACATACTTCATATATGGGTCTGCCCTCTGCAGCATATGCAGGTACAGACTCTGTCGTAGTGGATAGTGTCTCATACTAACACATCAGTGACCATCTTTCAACAACATTCTGCAAAATGAGACTGAGACGTGGTCCCTGATAGGCTAGGACACTACACTGCACATTCCACCCTACAGAGTCTGTGTGTGCATATGCTGCAGAGGGCAGACCCATACAGAGACTATTTGTTTAATTATAGGCAGAAAAAAGTAGAGCTTATTCTTAATAACATAAAGTACAAAACAGTAAATAGATACACATCTATATTATATACCTAGTAACACCCAGGAACCTTCCATACGCATTTAGCATTTAATTGCAAAAGTAACTGTTTTTGCATTTTTTTTTTATATATTGTTTCCTCAATTTTTTAGATGCTTTTCCTGATTCCATGTAGTAAAATTATTGACATTGATATGTTTATTGTCTTACAAGGGCATTTTAGTCTTTATATTATATTGTTATGATTGCTTTTCTTTCCCCTCCTTTGTCACAATCCCCCTGCTCCCCTCTTTTGTTGGGATGTCTCATCTTTTGCTCTCTTTGTCTCTCTCCTCAGGCCCTGGAGCCGTTCATGATGGAAACAGCGGTTCATCTCAATGCCCTGTCTGCGCACCTCTGTCTCTCCTTCTCTTCCTCCTTCCATTCTCTCTTCTGCTCCCCCCTTCCCAGTTCTGACACATGCAAACCATCATTGGAGATCCTCAGGGGAGGGGAACAAAGAAACATCAATGAAAAAAAAAAAATCTGAAGTAAAAAATAAAAAAAGTAATAATACAAAGAAAAGAATTTACAAAATCTGATGTCGCAAAATAAAAGGACAAAAAGCAAAAAAAAAAAAATTATAATAATAAAGATTGTTTAAACAAGGAAGAGGAATCATCACACACTGCTCCTTCTCTCTGAAGGGACTTGTGCAGGAAAGGGGCAGGGGCGTAATGGGCGGAGCCATGGACTGCGCTGCGCCAGTTGCCTCGCCACAAGCCGACGACCATGAAAATACATGTGACTTTGTTCTGCGCATCATGTGAAGCATCCTGAACAGAAACAACCCCCCCCCCCCCCGATGAAACAAGTCATAGACTGTAACCCTTCATCCTATCACCCAAGCTTTATCGCCCCATTCACTGCTGGGTGGGGGTGTATTGCATAGCATCGCGCCAACCCTTTCCTTATTGATAATACCTGTGGGAAATGGCTCAACTCTCCATATTTGCTGGGAGTATCAGCAGAGCAATACTTAACCCTCCCCTTGCTGACGAGAGAGATCCCTACAACAGATATTTTTCTCCCCAGCAAGATATTGGTCAATGGAGCGATAACCCGCAGGCTTCCTCTTTAGGAAAGGGGTCACCTTTTTCTTTTGCCGATTGTCTTGGTTGTTAGCGTGGCACGCGTGCTGTGATGTGGTAGGATGCTGTTAATATGTCTATGAGAGATGGTTTTCTTCATATTGTACATTGGTTGGAAGTGTCAAAATTGGGACATTTTAATGAGGAATGTGAGATGCTAAAAATACACTTTTCCAAGCTCATCACTTCTTGGGCTGAATTTGGAGTATATGTCTCTTGAGTCTCAATGCACGAAGCCATCCCTTGTTGGGTTCATCACAAGCCAGATCTCACTCTGTCTGAGTAGCTCGGGAGCAAGACCTAAATCAGATATATAAGATTTATGGAAGTAACACTAATACACCGGTTAGCTCACCTTGGTAGGTAACATACAATATCAGAATATCAGTAGGATGTCATGATCCATGAGGTAGGTTTTTAATTTTCATGAGGTAAGATGCAGTGGTTCATGAGGTAGGATGCCATGGTCCATGAGATAGGATGTTGATGTCCATAAAGTAGGATGCCATGGTCCATGACGTAGTATCATGAGGTAAGATACTGAGGTCCATGGACAACATACATCAAAATGGACATTTCTCAAGAAACTGAGGAACATCTCCTTGAGCTTGTAGGATGGTTTCAAAACTATACAAATTACTAAATCTTACATTACATAGTTAGTATGAGCTATTTTCCATTTAAGGAGAATGGTTATGCTTTAGCAAAGAGGAGTGAGTTATTTTAATTATGCATTAATCGTTAATATTATTTTTATTTAGTCATTTATTTAAGCAATATTCAATATTACATTGGTTTTCCAATGTTAGAGTATCAGCATATAGTTGAGTATATGCCTGAGAAGGTCAGTTAGGGGTTTGGTGTAGGTTTGGTCAGTCTAAATGGTTTTATGAACATCATATATGATAATAGGATAAACAGTCATTGATAGGATACCTTAATAGCAAAAACATGTTGCTAAAGGAAACCTAGTCTAGATAAATGTTCCACCCCTTTTTCAACCTTATAACGGGTGGATAACAGCATCAGTTCACTATGAACGTTAAAACTAAATATTGTTCTTTAAATCATGGAATATGATTTTTATTAATGATCAATGCCTAATTTAACTATCTAGCTCATATTGTTAGGGCTCAGCTGTGGCCCTTCAAAATCCAGTCCTGTATTTAAAATGAACTATTTTGAAGAACACATGATAATAGATAAAATAGATATACCTGTGTTGAAAAACAAATCT
The DNA here is from genome assembly GCA_027410445.1 of Discoglossus pictus. Classification (NCBI taxonomy): domain Eukaryota; kingdom Metazoa; phylum Chordata; class Amphibia; order Anura; family Alytidae; genus Discoglossus; species Discoglossus pictus. The sequence goes on from JAPZIH010001099.1 coordinate 28,192, forward strand.
GATCACAGTGGCCCTTTAACCCTGATCCCCTTATTGTAAATATATGTTGGGTCGCATTCACTAAGGTGAGAAGTTTCCCTTCAGTGAGGTCACAGCTCTCTTTAATTTATGTTTCATCTAAGGCAATCTCAGATTAAAGTTAAATTGTTCTTAGAGAGATCTCTCCAATATGAGATGTTGTAGAGGTCTCTCTCACAGGAGAGAAATGACTCACCTTATTTAAAGACACACCGCAGCCTCATATTTTCAATATCCTCATTCGAAAAGTTACACTTGATAATGGACAGAATATTATTAGAATAAAAGAAAGAAGGTGTTAATTTATTATTTTTTATATGCAGTTTTCTGTTGTGTAGCCATTTGACTTGCTGTGAGAGAAGACCTTGCATACAGATAGTCTTGTAATTGCTTCAGTGATTTCAGTGCTTTCAGTAAGAAAAATGAAATCAGATTATAAAAAACTAACTTCCATTTCCAGCTCAATTAAGCAAGTTCAACATTAATGATAAATAAACTAAAGGTTATATGTATTATTTGATGTGTATATTATCAAGTCTAATTTGTCAAATGCAAAATATTGGAACTCCTTTAACAAAGATTAATACAATTATTGCAAGAAGGAGGAACATACAGAACTGGGATTTTTAAGGCAATGTAGTTGTTATATTGATTGTAACAAAATAAAAAAAATATATAACCTTTATTTTTTTATTTTTTTATATGCAATTATTCTATACTGTGTGTTTTTATATTTTTCTTTTATTCCTCTTATTCTTTCTGCAGAATGTCTCCTTTATCTTTTTCCTTTATGCCCCTTTTTCTTTCTGCAGAATGTCTCCTAATAAGCTAATGGGCTTTCCATTAGTCCTGTGGAAAGCTTTGGCATTTTAAGCTTTCACATTCCCATAGCGCATATAGAAGCATCCTCTCCATTCAAAGTCTACTCCCACCTCAGAAAGTTGATCAGTAGCAATCAAAACTGGTAGATTCCATGGCCGTATAATTGCATATAAAAGTTAATAAATAAGATGCTGTATTATTATTTTATGTTCTAAAAGAATATGCCCATTCTCTAGTGTGGTTCTTCAACAGAGTATATTTTAAATATTGGACTATGTTGTTCTTTAATGAGTAATAAAACCAATAGAGAATCTGAATCATGGCACATTCTGGATGATAAAACAAGTGTACGCAAGGATAAACTACCTGGTTACTGTAGGACAAGTAGGGTAAAAGAGTAGATATATATTATCAAGGAGAGAATCATATATTAAAAGTCCTTGTTATTTTGATTGTCTAGAAGCTTTTCCTGAAGAAGCCCTATAGTGGGTGAAACACTTAGAGCTAATAACACAATGATTGCTTCTACTGTGTCAATCTTGGTACCACCAATAGTAATATCATCATGTTGCAATACCACATCATCTAAAAACACATCGAAGACCAAGAGCTGCAGCTACCAACTGAATGGACTATATGATTACATAAGGACTGCTGTATCACCCAATTCACAAGGATTGTTTTAATATAATCTTAGAAGCTTCTAGACCAATCTAAACGATATTAGGTTGCTATATATGAATCTTCCTGTCTGAATGATATGGGACTGAAAAGGCCACAGTTAACTACCCTCTACCTAGCTCAGTGTTATTTGACTAATTGTGTTAAAATTAATTGCAATACCCTTTTGCAAAATATATAGCTTCTACTATAGTATGTATTTATGTATATTTATATATATATATATATATATATATATATATATATATAATATCAAAACTGGCCAAATTCCTGGGACTCAGATCCACTTACTACAACTGTGTCTTAACCTTTGAATTCCATACATGAAAGAAATTGCATAATTCAACTGAGAATGTGTGTCTGTCTTGCTCACGTATGAACACTTGCACAGCAGCCTCACACAATGTGCGTGTATCTGTCTCTGTGACTATAAAGGGGTTCTTGCTGCAATGATAAATTCATTAACTGATGTGATGAACACTTTGGGGAAAAATAATTATAATATTCATCTCATTAATATCATTAATGTAATTATTATTAGTTATAACCTGTTCTCTATAAGAAAGAGCAGATGGGTATAGCTTACTGAAATTACCTACTCTAGGCTGTGTCCAATTTAAAGGAAACGTCCCAGTTATTGCAAAAATGATCAGCACACATACAAATAGTTGCAACATTTTTTGAGTGGAAGTGTTAGATAATTAAACTTGAAAGTTGATTATTTTAAGCAGAAATTATTGCTGATTTTATAAACTATCCCTATGCCTGTTAGTGACTTTTTAAGAGTGTCTTTGAATAGTGTGGTTAAGATGCCTATACATTTTAGTGATGCCACTTGCAGGGGGTACTTTGTGCAGTTCTACACCCTTATTTTACACTTACCCCTTGTGCTGAACAAATAATCTGCACCTCATGTTCTGTTTAGCCGAACTTTCATCTGTCCTAGATATCTAAATGTGCATGGACATATTTCCTGTTTCTCAGCCTTATCACTTAATCCTTGTAAAAAAAAAATATTTTTATTCTCTTATTAAGAGGCATCAATAAACTTTCACAGTGGGAATTGATATGGAAGATAAGCATACCCAGTGTAAATATGTATAATAATGCAGACTTTGACCATTAAATGTGTCTTTGACTGTTATCATTTCTCCAACTGGGCATACACTTCTTAAACATGCACACATACACTGTGAGATTTAATTAATATCTCTTGATTAGGAAAGTTAGCTAACGGGAAGTCCTGTAAAGATAATTTATGCTTAAATAACTGATTTTGAAAGTTCAGTATTTTAACTCTTTCACTCAAAATGCTTAATATTAATTAATTGCAATTATATGTTTTTATATGTGCGCTTTAATTTCTATAACTATTTGAGCCCCACTTCAGTGGTCATACTATCTTTCATAAAATAAATTGTATCCATGTATATACTACAACGTTACTCCCAGGGGGTACACAGCACATAAATGAGTAGCACATCATCTGCCACTTTGGCAATTATTGTTAACATTTTTGTTTAGCCACTGCATGCCAAGTACAAGACCCCAGGGATGCAGGGGGTGGATTATTATTGATGTATCAAAGCCCAGCAACCTTAAGGGGAGACCAATGTGACACAAAGTGAGATCAATAAAATATATATCAACTTTTATTCCATTGGACTTTTTTTCTGTTCCATAAATTAACTTAATTGTCTGACACTCTTTCAGGTGGGTGAAACCAATCATGAGCTCTTGTGTCGATTAATCGCCAGCCACACAAACACTTGAATAGTTAGCAGTGTTGCTATTATCATAATATTATGTAGGTTCAGCCAAGCAGTTCATTTTTAAAACAAAAAACAAGACAATATTGGTTAAATAATGAACTGGCACACTTCATGTGTACTTAAAGGGCCAGTGGAGGCACTATGTAAAAGTGTTGCTGGTATGTAGTCCACCACTTTGAAATAAAGTCAATAATGAAGTCATCTGTGATTCAAATGATTTTAAACTGAATGTTACCTATCTGATGTGCTGGATCTGTATTTACCTCCCTCCTATTTTATGACTCACATTGTTTGTCTGGAAGCTATCACATAGGCTTTTCTTTCTAAATCATTGTTAGGACATTCATGCAACAAAACCCAATGAGATTACTAATGGCATCAGGTGGGGACGTGGACACACATGCTCATAACACAGAAGTAAAGGGTGACAAGTCACAACTAATGAATAATTAAACAGCCACCTATATTGGCTTCCAGACAAGCAATAAGAGACATGTGATGGGAGCATGTCCTGCAGATAACATTAATTTTAAGACAGTTTTATTTTCAGATGGCATTATTGGTAATTTTATAAAAACACATTTCTTAAAATAGCCCTTTACTTGTTACTATCTTTTTAAGGGTGTCTTTGAATGTGTGATTAACAGCCTATACATTTTAGGGATGTGACTTGTAGGGAGGGGTGCTGTGCGTAGCCCTACACCGTTAAAATCCCCATGCACTGTTTAGCTGAAAATTGTATCTGTCCTAGATATTAAAATCTGCATGGACATATTTCTAGTTTCTCAGCTTTATCACCAATTCATTGTAAAAAATAAAAAATTAAAGGATGGGGAGAAGGAAACTGAAAGGCAAGATTGCAGAGATGGATATGCAAATGTTTCTTCTCTATAATATGTTTATGAACACCAATTAAGGCAATTTTCTAAACTGAAGATGGCCCAGATAGCTGTAACCTATATATAAACACTCAGCCATCAAGGTTTGTTGGGTCTCCAACCAGGTTCAAAATAACCAAATGAGAACATTAATCCTACAAAGTGTAATTGGAAGAACAAAACCTAAAAATGTCAAAATGAGTCGCGTCCAGTGAAACCAAAGTCCCCAGGTATTACTGAAATGGAAACTATGCATATTAATAAATACAATTTCAATTAGTCATTAAGAAGTGTTACATTATCTCTCTCTTTAATATTCTTGTATAGGAATACTTTATCATTATTCTGATTTATATGTATAGATCTACCAACTGGTCATGCTATGTGGTTTTTCACAACCCACCATCACTATGAGGGATAACCAACTTCTTCATATAATTTATGTTTAAAATACACTTTTAAGCTCAGTTATTTAACACTTTCACTCACAATGTTCAATAACAACCAATTGTGATTATATTTATTTGTGTACATTTTATTTTTGGGTTCTTTGCTGTGTCACCTTATTATTAAAAGCATTAAACCACTGTTTTTCTGATCAACTGAATAACAAAATGGTGGCAGATCAGATTCATACTGATTCTCAGTAGTTATGTCTCAAAGTGATTGGCAAATCCATTAACCCATTGCTGAATTACCCCAGAAAGTAAAGCAAAAACATGAAAAGTAAGTGGTAACCTATTTGTTAAGTTTACAGTACAATTTTTAATGGAGCCTATTGGGTAGAAATTCTAAACCAATGGTTCTTAAGACAACTCAACATGTCAGGATTTGAGGATATCCCTGCTGGAACTCAGGTTGGTTAATCTATAGCTCTATCATCCTGAGCAAGTCACATTTATGTTTAGAAATGCTTAATATTTGAAGTTCACTGATGGTTTTAGGCTTTTCTTGTAATGATTGCTTTGGGTTGTAAGGGTCTAGTATCGCCACCTTTATGCAATTATTTCTCGTGCTCAAAAGATGGATTGGAATGGATTTTTCCATCAAGGGGGCTTACATAACAATAACTATTGTACAATTTATTAAATTAAATCGCCCGTAAACACTCTGTCAAGCCTGTAAATGGCAAAAATCAATACTTTATTTCATGTTTATTTTCTGTCCAAAGTCCTACGGAATTCAACCCCCAAGCCCGTAGGACTTTGGAATGCAACCTCCATTTCTTTTCAAAGTCCTACGGGCTTGAATAACGAGGTACGGGCTTGAAGGTCATTAAATCCCTGAGGACCTTGGTCGGAAATTAAACATGAAATAAAATATTATATTTTGGCGATATGCGAGCTTGAGAATGTTGTGCTTTTAATTCTATTGTCACCCATTTTGTTCCCCATCATTTACAGTGCTGGATTGATTTTATATTTGCATTTAAAGTGCTCCGATCTTACGGGCTTGAACCACGAGTTGCGGGCTTGCATCTGCGATCATGTTCAGGCCCACAAATGCTACTGACGATGGCAGGGTTTCTGATTCTCGTGACCGACACGTAACTTTCGAGAATGGCCAAATGAATAGCAGCGCAAATGTAGAGCAACGAGAAGTCATAACTCGATTGCAGGAAATCGTCCAGGAATTGTATGAGGTCCATAGTTGACAGAACCAAGCTAGCAATGTGATCTCCATTCATATAATATGAAAGGTTTCCTCTGTTTCCTATAGTGCCTCTCAAGGAGTGGAGCCAAGACAATACCTTTCCAGCCTGTGCTTTTTCCTAATTCCTTCTGAGATGTTTAAATAGAGAATGGTTGATGCTTTTTATATTATAAACTAGCGACTTGCCCGTCAAAAAATGACGGTCAATAAAAATTAAATGTTGTGAAATTTGTTTGCAACACAAAATGAGTCACCTACATTTGTTCCCTTTTTTTTTCTAAAAATAAAAACACATTATTTATTTTAACTTTTTATTTTTTTTACTTTCAACTTATATTTCACAAACATTAAACTTTGTAACATGCAACTTGTATATGAAACATTCGTTCAACATTTTGTTAACAATACTAACACTTTTCAATACATATTTATCACTGAGTAACTGCGGACTATATTAACTTAGAGTAAGTAAATTGTTTTAACAATAAAATGCTTTTTATCATTTATAACATATTTGTTAAACTCTTGTTAAACTAAATTAGCATTGAATCCAGAGGAAGGCAAACAATAAAAACCCTCTATTGTAACTTGTCCAATTGTATCAAAGAGGGAAAAAAATTAATTCCTTCCTGACCCCATTAACTGGCGATCGGATTTCTCCCTGAATCAATACTTTGTCTTTAAATAATACATTTCCAATTATTATTAAATACTTCAACTTTATACTAACAATACATATTTGACTATACCACATATATATTTACCAAACTTTTTTAAACATTCCAAAAACACATATTTAACATCTGAAATTGTAACTTCAAACAATAACATTTAACTCTTGTAAATTATGAAAAAATCAGTTAATTGTTTTGTGGGGCCAATCATGTAAATATAAAACTTTGAACCCATTCCAATCTGTTTCAGGATATTTTTTTTTGTTTTCATTTAGTTCATTCTCCAAATATCCGATATATTTTCATAAGTGAAATAGTGGTCCCCTATTTAAAGAGTCCCAGAATACTTTAATTTAGTACTGGAAGTCAAACCACTGTTCTCTCTGTTTTTTTTGTCCATTCTTTAGATGTTTTTGTTGAAATATTGTTTTTGTGCAATCATATTGAGTTCCATCAAATGTTGGTATTAAAATGAAACCATTGTCCTCTATCTTTCAAACACCCCATAGTAGACAATGTTTTTGGTGAAAACACATCCATCGTCCAATAAATGACCTTGAGTTTCGTTTTCTTCAACATGCACTATAATTTCTTTTGGATTAGTGCACCTTGAAATAGCCACATAGAGTTGTCCATGTGCAAAAACTGGTTCCTTTAAAAAAATCCCAACTGTCTTAAAAGTTTGTCCTTGGGATTTATTGATGTTCATAGCAAATGCCATGATAACTGGAAATTGTCTCCGTTGAAGGACAAAGGGCAAACCACTCTCACTTGGAGCTAAATCAATTCTTGGTATAAAAACTCGTTCACCTTTATGGGTACCAGTTATAATTTCTGCATGTATAAAATGATCTTTTAACTCATGCACAATTAATCGGGTCCCATTACAAAGTCCTTTTTTTTTATTCATATTTCACAATAACATAACAATTGCGCCTTTTTTCAATTGTAAAATATGTGGGGGCATACCAGATATTGTTAACGAATTAATAAATTCGATACTAAAATTCGATTCACTGTCTTTATCATCTGACAGAACAGAATCTGCACTGTAATAATTCTTTTGTGCTGCATTGATGTATTTTAAAATTTCGTTATTTACATTCAAGGCATCGATATTTTTTGATGTTAAAATTACTTTGTTTGCAATGTCTGTGTAATCCTCATTATTAAGAGTGTTTAGAAATATGGCTGATATGAGTGATTCATTGCAAACCATTTCTGATGGAATTTCAATGGTATCATTTGGTAAATGCTGTATTTCTGGATGTTTTCCATCTCCGATTTTAATGAGCCAGTCGTTGAATTCATTTTGGCCTTCAGATCTCATATTTAATTCTAATTTGAGATGTGTAAATATTTGCCACAGTTTACTGGTCTTGATACATGTTTCAATGATCTCTGTTCTATTTCCGTGTGGCACAACAGGCAATGTTTGCCTAAAATCGCCTCCTAACAGCATCACCTTTCCACCAAAAGGCAACGTATTATCCATTACTTCTTTTAAGAATCTGTCAATACATTGCAGTGCATGACATGACATCATTGTTGCCTCATCTATGATAATTAGTTTAGTTAGTTTGAATTGTTTTGCTTGTATGGAATTGAGTCGAATATCTGACACTGATGTTTCCAAAATGGGAACTGGCAGCTTAAATCCACTATGCACAGTTCTACCACCATCTAACAAAAGTGCAGCAATTCCAGTTGTTGCAAATGGCATAGCTATCTGACCCTGTGATCGAATTTAACTCATCGAACAATTGTACAGATAAGTTTTTCCGGATCCACCTGGTCCGTCAAGATAGAAATAGCGGTCTTTGACCATTTCATCATCTGTAGCATTTGTGATGGCATGAAATGCTTCTAACTGTAAAGTATTTAAAGTTGCCAGTCTTTCTTGGGTTTTTTGTTTTTGAAGCTCAGTGTCATAATCATCAAAATTGATGTCATCTATAAGTCCTGGATCAGGTAAATTAAAACTTGCACAATTTAATCCATGAGCCAACAATATTTCTTGGATTTCCATCAATGTTTTTAACAGAGCTATTGGTTCTCTGTAACATTTCAAGAAATCTTCTCACATGTTTAATTTAAATGTTTCCCACAAAGTGAAAGCATCAGGTACATTGCAAAATATACAAATGAATGCAAAATGTTGTCTCATTTGCTTAGGCATTTGACATAGTGCTGCTTCTTCCAGACACCTCTCCCATTCTGTATCATCAGCTATGAAATTTTGATGTCTTGCAGCTAATAGGAATGTATCATAAACTATGTCATTCACTGTACGTAAATGCTCAAAACTCTGTGCACCGGGAACATGTAGCAGAAGTAATCTTAAGCTGAAACATTCAATATCCCTTGGACTGGTATAAATGCGTGGTATGATTTTATGAGTATCTCTTCTTCGTTGTCGCCATAGACCATTTACAAATACATAGTGATATGGTATCTCTATGTATAAAAATTGTCTGGCCTGCGTATCCTGACAGTTTAATTTAAACCACGCAGTAAGCGTAGTATCTCTGTGTTCACTTTGATATAATGCAGATCTTTCATTTCCTTGAGTAAAGCAAACCATCTGACTTTGAGGCAAATGTACAGCTAAACGATAGATAGCATGTGACCGATCATGCATCTCAAATTTCAAAAGGCGCCACATTGCTTCAGGAGCACTCACATACCGAGCATCTAAATAATTTGATAGTTCATCATGTAAAATTGGATTTTCGTTTTCATTTCCAACACCTTGTACAACAACAGTAGCTGCATCATATCCTTTGTATATATATTTATACACATACTTAATTGATTTAATTGAAGTGCAAGCTTCCACATTGATGTCTGCATTGTACTTAATGAGCAAATGTGGATTGTATGGAACGACAAATCTATTATCAACCTTTTGGCCACGGATAATAGCTGTTTGTCCTTGTGTTCTTTTATACAAAGGATATCCATCACAATTTGCATAAGTTTCCAGTTGAAATTGTTTTGGAAATTCTTTAGCACATTTTTTATTTTCCATACATGGTGAATTCGGATTCATTTCTCCACATGGGCCATGAATCATTCTATGTGTAACAATCTCCCAAAGTTTTTTATATTTTTCTTGGTCTGGCAATTCTGCACAAATTACTGAATCCACTCTCTCTGCAGTGTTCAACTTGTCTTTTTCCTGCAGTATTAAAAGTATGTGAGCATGTGGCAATCCCCTTTTTTGAAATTCAATGGTGTAAACATAAGCCACACATTGTCCAAATAAGTGTGCTTTAGTGATATCATGAATTAATGAATTGAGTTTGATTTTAAATACTCTTGCCACTAAATCTGGTCGGTCAGAAGTACTTTGTCCCAGATTCAAATTTTCCTTGATCTCTGGCCATTGTGAATTACACGTGAATGTAATAAATAAATCTGGTTTTCCAAATTTTGTAACAATAGCCATGGCATCATTATACCTTTCTCGCATATTGCGAGGAGATCCTTGGAAAGAGGATGGCAAAATAATTGCTCTTCCAGCTGGAATGTCTCTGTTGGAAGCTAAATCTGCCACATAATCCATTAATCCACAATACTGTTCTACTCATAATTTATTTTGTTGATATTTAATAAAATTTAGATTATTGGCTTCAACTTGTAAATATGAATCAAAAATCCATTGTTGAGTGAGTTTTACTCCATGTAAAATTGGATTAAAACAATCACGGATAGCAGTTTGTGCCACTTTATATTCCAGCATGGAAATATTAGATCTAATACGAAATTTAGTATTGGGATAACTTTCCAATTGTAATTTTGGTTCCCATCCTGGTTCCCCATTTGGAAAGAAAATGGGATATGTCATTGGATCTAAATTACAGCTTAATATATTAATGTTGATAAATGGTTGTTCTTCATTGCGTGGATATATTCTAATATCCCGCTGAAAAGGTGGTTCACCATCTTCATTTTTAAACACCATGGCAACCTCGTTTACAGTAGGTAAATTATATCTTCTTTGATCAGTGTTGCGATCTCTTTTTAACACCATATTGACTCTTGGTGTAGGCAATTGATGTCTTTGAGCATGTTCCTGTTGTTCTTTTTCAAGCTGTGCTAATTGTTTGTATGCTTGACTATATGGGTTTTTTTCCATATTTTTTTCAAGCTGTTCAAAGACTATTCGCAAACACTGTCTATTTTCTGGAAGTGTCATTCTTTGTTCCACAGCTTCCATCGTATCTAAGACATATAACTGTGCAAATTTCCTTTGCTGTCCTTCTTGTGGGTGTAAATGTGAAGTTCGGTGGTATATTTGACCTTGAACTCTGAAACAGTAAGGACCATGTCCTGGTACATTTTCTGCTAATGTTGCACCCATTGAAGCGAATGAAATTGCACTGTTATAAGACCTTATGTTTTGTTTGAAATTATTATAATTTGGAAATGTTGGATCACTCATAATGCATTCTAAATAATATGGAAATGGGTGTCTTACTGGGAGTTTCACCTTTCCTTTCTGACAGCAACTAATGAAATTTCCGTCAGTAGGTCTTTCCTTTATAAAATGATAGGCCCCACAAAACTGACAAACCACATTAAGTAACCCACAATAATGAGTATCTACTTCTACTGCAGTAGTAAACACATTATCATGCATTTCTTCAACATAAATATCAGACCCACTTTCTATATGTACATTTTTTTCTTGTGTTTCTACATTTAAGTCATTCTGCAAAATAGAGTCATTGGACAATGGTTCACAGAGATGTTTTTGTTTACTTTTACGTTTCTTTGAAGCCCCAACACACTCACTTGCGGCTTTCTTACTCATCTTTCTTTTATTTAAAAATCTCTGTCGATCTTCTTCTCGCAAGCGTTGTGAAGTTTCCGGTGTCTGAGCATCTCTCCACTTTTGCTTCCTTTCCCTTGCCAATCTTCTTTTGCGTTTAATTTTGTCTTCTCCATTGTCCGCCATTTTAATCTGTAAATTTAAATAGAGATGTAATTATTGTTTGTTCTTTGTTTTATATACATTTTTTTTCCGATTTGTACTTTTAGATTAAAGTAGATGCTTAAACTAATAAAACATTTTCAATTGTTGCACTTTAGTCTGAAAGAAATGAAACCATTTTTCAAAGTATTTTATTCACATATATGAAATCGGAAATAGCTGCACATATCCATCTTTATATTCCTAATCTTTCAATGACATTCCTTCTTGATTGAATTCACAGCATACCACCCTTTTATTTTTTTGCAAGTGTTTAAAGCTTCTTCTTTTCTTTAAATATTATTATTACTTAGTATCTTTTCAACTTTTTTAAAGTTTTAACTAAATATCATAAATTAATGACTCAATAAGTACTATCCATTTTCAATCAATGTAAATATTCACAAAAAATATCATACATAGGGCCTCATTCAATTGCGATTTTGCCAATTGAATAGGGCTCTAGATAAGAACAGAGCATATTTTTTTTACATACATTTTTAGTTAGTGTAGACCTTAGACCTTGCTTTTGTTTAGAAGTTCACTAACTAAAAAGTTGTGTAAAAAAATATGCTCTGTGCTTATATAGAGCCTTATTCAATTGGCCAAATCGCAATTGAATGAGGCCCATAGCCTTTTTCTATGCGTCACTACAAAATAACATTTTATACCTGTGAAGATGATGTTGATGTTATTCAAAGGCTGCAAACGTCACACTGTCTGTTTATTCCCTTGCAGATCCGAATAAACTGTAAAATTAAATAGATAATATTTTTAAACTTTTGCTTCATCAATATCATTAAATTTACATCAACAGACATATATTTGTCTACATTAAAAACATCATCTTTTTTAATATTTTGCCATAGTAATATAATTAAAATTCTATACCTGTCCAAATGATCTTTATGATGTTCAATGTGTGCAAACGTCACTATCTCTGGTCATTCACGTAGAATTCACTGCAATTATACAAAATAGTAAAATTAATGTATAATATGTTACTTCATCTGTATTAATCAATGAGGCTTAACATACCTATTTTGCATAGATTAAAAACATGAAATAAATATATCAATAAATCAACATGAACACACATATGAAAGCATAGATTATAAACATACACTCAATATTACTGTTAGTCTTTAAATAAGATTCAATGAATGTGTATTAATATTAAATTAATGTCTGACTAAATATAACATCAACACATAAGCATGTTCCCTTTTTTTTTTTTAGAGTGGTATACAAAATATATAAGAACTGAATTATTTAAATAATGTACATACGTTAATAATTAATTAATCAACGTGTTCCATTTTTTATGCACATTCTTAAACGTTAACCTTTTTTAATATTAATGATTAGTAATGAATGAATGTTATTTACAATTCTTACCCACAGGTAATCACGACATATCCCAAAATAGTTCTTAAATTAATGTACATTAATAATTAATGAATCAATGTATTCCTAATTAATTAATGTACATTATGAATGTTATTAACAATAGTTTCACACAGGTAATCAAGACATATAATAACAAAATAATTGTTAAATTAATGTACATTAATAATTAATTAATAAATATGTTTTTTTATTGACATTTTTAATTTTGATATTAATAATATTAATATTAATAATTAATTAATTAATTAATGTACATTATGAATGTTATTCACAATTGTTTCACACAGGTAAGCACAATATTATTTTTATACTAGCGAATTGCCCGTCAAAAAATGACGGCAATGAAATTGTAAGGTAGCTAATGCTGTTTGGTGTATAATAATGAAATATGTAATACATTACTAAATGAATATACTTTACCTATTTTGAAGCATTGTGATGAAGAGCTGGCAATCTCTGTTGATGTTGCTGCAGCATTAGTGGTGTGGAGCTGCTGTGTAAGCATGCTGAATGTGTGCACTGTGTGGTATGAATATCCGTAGGTCGTTTGTTGCGTTTTGCGAGTTTGTTGTGGTGTTTTGCGAGTTTCTTGTGGTGTTTTGCGAGTTTAGAGTGCTGTAGCCTCGTTTTCGTTTTGTTCGGCGGCCATTTTTTCTCTCGCTTATATTTTTTTTTAGTCTCTAAACTGTTTTATTTCGAGTAAAATCGAGGTGTAAGTTGTATTTTTGAGGTCCTGGGTGCTCCCTCTTGGTGTAGGTAAGGTTTTTATGTATGTGCTGTTTGGTTTGCGACGTGAAGTTTGCGAGGGTCGCAGTTGCTGGCATGGAGCGCCTTCGGCGCTCCATGCCAGCAACTGCGGCCCTCACTTTGCAAGGTCCTCAGGTGCTGGCATGGAGCGCCTACGGCGCTCCATGCCAGCAACTGAGACCCTCGGCCACTGCCCTCGCTTTGCGAGGGCCTTGGCTCGCTGCGCGAGCCCGCAGCGTTAGCAACAACTCGTACGCTCACAACTATATATGTGATTAATTAAATTTATTATTTATTAATTATTAATTAAGTACCAATTTATTAATTAATAATTATAAATAATAAGCACAATATTACTTTTCTATTAATTAAATTTCTTATCTATTATTTATTAAGTAAGTACCAATTTATTATTTAATAATTATAAATAATAAGCACAATATTAATTTTCTATTAATTAAATGTCTTATCTATTATTTATTAATTAAGTACCAATTTATTAATTAATAATTATAAATAATATATTTACCTTTTTTAATGTAATAATGCTGAAGCAGTATACTGAAGAGCTAACAATCTCTTGCGATTTACCGGCATCAAAAAACATCCAGTCAGACTGTCATCACCTGAGGAGAAAGTGTCAGTCATGTGTGAAATGTGCCCTATATATAGGGTTTGTGCGCGAGACAAATTCATAGTTTTAGGCCGGAAATCCGCAGTTGCGCGAGCCAAATGCGTTGTTTTCGGCGGGAAATTCTATGTGGCGCGAGCCAAAGGCGGGAATTCTGTGTTAATGCGTAAATCGGTAATATCGTTTCGTAAAATGTACTCGCTACTGTCTTTTTACTCATTGCGCGGTTAATCCGCATCCTTTATTTCGTTGTTTTTCAAACACATACGTCTGTGGCTGTGTTTTACGCAGTTCGTAGTAGTATAGCCTCGTTTTCATTTTTTTCGGCGGCCATTTTTTTCTCGCTTAGCCGATTTTCGATCTTTGTAACTTGGCTAAATCGATCTAAATTGCAGTTCCAACTCACTTCCAGACGTCCTGCCTGGTTCCCCATGCTGTAAATGACCTTTGTTTTATTTTTTAGTGTGTATTTAGTGTTTTTTTACTGTTTTTGTTCCGCCGCTTATCTCGTAATTTTTTTCACCTCGTATTTTTTTTCTAAGTGCTACGGTTTAACAGCTCGCCTCGCTACGCCTGCGGCGCTCATTGCCAAAGTCCTACGATGTAACGCGTTCATTGCCAAAGTGGTGCGAGGCTCGCCTGCAATGAGCGCTCATTGCCAAAGTGGTGCGAGGCTCGCCTGCAATGAGCGCCTGTTGCGCTCATTGCCAAAGTGGTACAATTTAACGGCTCGCCTCGCCAAGCGATGGCAAAGTGGTACGGTGTAATGGCTCGCCACGCTGCGCTCGGCTCGCCGGGCGATGAGCGCCTGCGGCGCTCATCGCTAAGTCGGACGCACTACGCAACGCAGCGTGACGACGATTCTTAGTTAGACAATTATAATATGTGATGCAACCCCAATAATGAGTGAACCCATGACAGGTCACATGAGAAGATTGTAAGCACTTCGGGGCAGGATCTCCTCTATACATTATGTTGTAATCTACAGGGTTATTTTATATCCATTGTTTTTTATTGTATTATATTTTATCCCTATATTTGTCATCTTACACAGAGTTGAATACACTTAACGCCATATTAATAAAACAAACAATAAATACGTACAGTACAAATGCTTGAAGGGCTCCATGCATCATGGTGAGCCAGCCTGTCGTTGAATTCAGGCATTTTGTTTTTGTTTATTTGTTTGTTATTTTGTGCATTTAAAAGACTGCGTTACAAAGGGGGGGGGGGGGGTTCGTATGAAGATGAGTGGTTTATGGTGAAGAGATATTACATTAAAGGGAGTCAGGGACAAGACCTGTTACACGATGCAGAGTACTAAGAACCTTTGGTGTCTACAGTCTATGTAGATTCTTGTGTTATGCCATCATATTAAACATAAAACTAACTAAGCAAACACAGATAATTGGTCTCACAGGTAGTTTAGAAAACATTTGCTGTCAAATTTGCTTTCATTCCCTAGTCAAGGCCAAACACAACATTTTTGTGTATTTTTTTTATTATTACTGTATTTATTTATCAACTGGAATGTAAAAGGAAGAAAGCTTCAGTTATTGTATCTTCTCACTTACTGAAGTTCACACATACACACAATATATATATATGCTAGTGACTTGCCCGTCAAAAATGATGGCAATAAAATTGTCAGGCAGGTAATGCTGTTTGCCACACAAAGTAAGATTTTTGGTCCTTTAGCGTTCATTGCGAGCCTAGCGCTGAGATCCTTTGGCGCTCATCGCGTGGCTCGCAATGAGCACCTGCGGCGCTTATTGCGAGCCTCTCCCCTCTTGTACTTTTGATCGTTTGAGCACCGTCAGCGCTCATTGGAAGCCCCGTGCTGAGCGCCTTTGGTGCTCATCGCGAGCCTCTCCCCTGCTTTTTATTTCTTTATATATATGTATTTATTTTTTATTTATTTTTTGATAATAAATTAATAATTAAGATAATAAATTAATATACTTTAACTATTTGTAATTAATATATCCAGCAATCAATATCCTGAAGAGCTAACAATCTGTTTTGATTTTGCTGCAGCATACAATGTACATTTGGACTGTTGGTGACCTGAGGTGTAAGTGTCAGCAATGTGGCAATTGTGCAGTGTAAATAGGCTGCGCGCACGAGGCCAAACCATTTATTTAGTTGTGTAAATCACCATTTTTAAATGGTAATGTTATTCGTTGCAAGCTAGTGTTGTAAAATGGCGGCGATTGTTACGCGGTTGTGGATCATTTTGCGTCCTTCCAAATAGTGTATTTTGTACCTCGTACATTCCTGGGTAAAAGTCTTATGTGCTTGGCTGTGTTTTGCGTGATTAGGGGTCGTGTAGCCTCATTTTAATTTTTTCTGCCCGCCTTTTTTTTTTCTCGCTTAGTGGATTTTCAAGTGGCGAAAATGCTTAAATTTGACATAAACCTGCAACCTCACTCCCAGATGTCCTGGCTGTCCCCCTGTGCTCTGTGTGTTTTTTTACTTTATGTTTTATTGTTATTTTGATGTGTTTTTGTTGTTTTTAGATGTATGCATTTCGCCCACTAACTTCGTATTTTTGCAAACTTTTTTTTTCTAAAACTCACGGCTTGTATTTTTTTTTTCCTAAGTCCTGATTTCCTTTGGTATTTTTGTGATAATTTTGCATCCTTCCTTATAGTGTATTTTGTACCTTGTACATTCCTGGGTATAAGTCTTATGTGCTTGGCATTGTTTTGCGTGGTTAGGGGTCGTGTAGCCTCAATTTCATTTTTTTCGGCCTACATTTTTTTTTTCGCTTGGCGGATTTTTAAGTGGTGAAAAATTAAATTTGACTTAAATTGGCGTGCAACCTCACTCCCAAACGTCCTGGCTGTTCCCCCGTGCTCTGTGTGTTTTTTTGTTTAATGTTTTATTGTTATTTTACTGTGTTTTTGGATGTATACGCTTTGGCATAATTTTGTGAACTCATATTCTGTTTTTTTTCTAAGTCCCGCTGCTTTTTTTTTTTTTTTAGTCCCGATTTCCTTTGGTATTCTTGCGACCTTGTGTATTTTTTTTTCTTAGTCCCGCGGGTACTTTTTTTTTTAAAGTCCTGCTTATGTGTTTTTTTTTATTGTGAGAGTGAGGCACTGTAGAGCCTCCACCTCTGCTTTTGCGGCCCCTCGCTTCACGAGGGTCCTCTTTTGCGGCCTGCTTCGCAAGCTCACAAATCGTGCTGACAACTCGCAGTTTGACAACTATAATATGTGATAAAAATATATCACATATAATAGTTGCCAAACTACGAGACATCGTCACGCTTTGTGAGTTCGAAAGAACTGCGACCCTTGCGAAGCGACGGGCCGCATTTGCGAAAGGTGGAGGCTTTATGGCGCATGACTTTGAAACAACACCACCCTACACACCTCTAAACTCGCAGCACTTAGTCCTAAGGCACCCCAAACCACACCACACATCCGTAAACTCGCACCACTTAGTCCTCTCCTTCCCATCCTCCTCTCCCTCACCTGTGTCTCGCAAAACACTGCACTAACTTCCCGCGCAAACACAAAAACACTAAAAACATGCTAATAAACAAAATAATGATAAAAAAAAAACACTCACCCACAGCACAGGGGGACAGCCATGACATCTGGAAGTGAGGTTATACGCAAATTTAACCCAAAATTCCACAGTTTCGGCACGCGAAAAACTGCTAAACGAGAAAAAAATGGCCGCCGGAAAAAATGAAAATGAAGCTCCAAGACCCTGGACCGCACAACCACGTACAACTTACCAAAAAGGGATTCGAGATAAGCTCAGAAACTCGCATTAACCCCACATTAACCCTCGCAGTGGGGGGCGCCGATCGCACGCTATCTGGAACCCCCGCTGCAATCAAAATGAAAAATTCCCGCCTTGGGGGTCCTTAAAGGACAGTAAAGGTCCTTAAAGACCCGTAACAATTATTTTTTACACTATCACTCAAGGGGCTCTATACAGCGCCCCATCAACCCCTAAATAACCCTGTCACTCATGGGGGTCAATACAGACCCCCATAAACCCTTAATTACCCCTGTCACTCATGGGGGTCAATACAGAACCCCATAAGCCCTTCAATAACCCTGTCACTCATGGGGGTCAATACAGACCCCCATAAGTACATAATTAACCATGTCCCGCTTGGGAGTCATTAATTAAGTAACCTTGTCACTCATGTGGGTCAATACAGACCCCAAAAAGCGCTTAATTAACCACCTCACTCATGGGGATCAATACAGACCCCCATAAGCGCTTAATTAACCCAGTCACTAATTGGGGTCAATCCAGACCCCCATAAACCCTTAATTACCCTGTCCCACATGGGGGTCAATACAGACCCCCATAAGCACTTAATTAACCCCATCACTCATAGGGTCAATATAGACCCCCATAAGCACATAATTAACCCCCTCACTCATAGAGGTCAATACAGAACCCATAAATCCATAATTAACCCTGTCACTCATGGGGGTCAATCCAGACCCCCATAAGCACTTAATTAACCCGGTCACTCATGGGGGTCAATCCCAACCCCCATAAACCCTTAATTAACTTTGTCACTTATGTGGGGTCAATAAAGAATCCCATAAGCACTTAATTAACCCTGTCACACATGGGGGTCAATACAGACCCCCGTAAGCACTTAATAAACCCCATCACTCATGGGGGTCAATACAGACCCCCATAAGCACTTAATTAACCCTGTCAATTATGGGGGCCAATACAGACCCCCATAAGCACTTAATTAAACCCGTCACTTACGGGGGTCAATCCAGAACCCCATAAACCCTTAATTAACCCTGTCACTCATGGGGTCAATACAGGCCCCCATAAGCACTTAATTTACCCGGTCAATCATGGGGGTCAATATAGACCCCCATAAGCATTAAAATAACCCCCTCACTCATGGGGGTAAATACAGAACCCATAAATCCATAATTTACCCTGTCACTCATGGGGGTCAATCCAGACTCCCATAAGAACTTAATTAACCCGGGCATTCATGGGGGTCAATCCCGACCCCCATAAACCCATAATTAACCCTGTCACTCATGGGGGTCAAAACAGACCCCCATAAGCACTTGATTAACCCTGTCATGCATGGGGGTCAATACAGACCCCCATAAGCAGTTCATCAACCCTGTCACTCATGGGGGTCAATATAGACCCCATAAGCACTTAATTAACCCCTTCACTCATGGGGGTTAATACAGAACACATAAATCCCTACTTAACCCTGTCACTCTTGGGGGTCAATACAGAGCACCATAAGCACTTAATTAACCCTGTCACACATGGGGGTAAATGCAGACCCCCATCAGCACTTAATTAATCCTGTCCCACATGGGGGTCAATACAGACCCACATAAGCACTTAATTAACCCCATCACTCATAGGGTCAATATAGACCCCCATAAGCACGTAATTAACCCCCTCACTCATATAGGTCAATACAGAACCCATAAATCCATAATTAACCCTGTCACTCATGGGGGTCAATCCAGACCCCCATAAGCACTTAATTAACCCGGTCACTCATGGGGGTCCATCCCAACCTCCATAAACCCTTAATTAACTTTGTCACTCATGTGGGGTCAATAGAGACCCCATAAGCACTTAATTAACCCTGTCACGCATGGGGGTCAACACAGACCCCCATAAGCACTAAATAAACCCCTTCACTAATGGGGGTCAATACAGACCCACACAAGCACTTAATTAAACCTGTCACTTATGAGGGTCAATCCAGAACCCCATAAACCCTTAATTAACCTTGTCACTCCTGGGGTCAATACAGACCCCCACAAGCACCTAATTAACCCTGTCACTCATGGGGGTCAATATAGACCCCCATAAGCACTTAAATAACCCCCTAACTCATGGGGGTCAATACAGAACCCATAAATCCTAAATTAACCCTGTCACTCATGGGGGTCAATCCAGACTCCCATAAGCACTTAATTAACCCAGTCACTCATGGGGGTCAATCCCGACCCCCATAAACCCTTAATTAACCCGGTCACTCATGGGGTCAAAACAGACCCATGTAAGCACATAATTAACCCTGTCATGCATGGGGTTTAATACAGACCCCCATAAGCACTTAATTAACCCTGTCACGCATGGGGTCAACACAGACCCCCATAAGCACTTAATAAACCCCTTCACTCATGGGGGTCAATACAGACCCACACAAGCACTTAAATAACCCCCTCACTCATGGGGGTCAATACAGAACCCATAAATCCTAAATTAACCCTGTCACTCATGGGGGTCAATACAGACCCACACAAGCAGTTAAATAACCCCCTCACTCATGGGGGTCAATACAGAACCCATAAATCCTAAATTAACCCTGTCACTCATGGGGGTCAATCCAGACTCCCATAAGCACTTAATTAACCCAGTCACTCATGGGGGTCAATCCCGACCCCCATAAACCCTTAATTAACCCGGTCACTCATGGGGGTCAATCCAGACCCCCATAAACCCTTAATTAACCCTGTCACTCATGGGGTCAAAACAGACCCATGTGTGATGAAGTGCCCTTCGCCACTTTGTCTTGGAGAGGACTGTTTGCCAGCCTCCTGCCCTGCGACTATGGCCCTGGGACATATTGCCCTTCAAACACAGTATTCGGCCATACCAGAGTGTATGTCACTTATTCTGGCCCTTTACATACAGGGGGGTCATTCGGGACTTGCCCTGTGTGAGCGGTGATACCCTCAGATAACTATGCCATGGAGCCCATTCATATGATGAAAGACTATGGGAAAGACTTTAGCTACATGGCAATTGAACTGTGTGAAGAGGATCTGTGCGCCATTCGGTAGTTTTGTGCGCTCAGATCTCAGCTATCTGGGGATATGTGAAATGTGAGTCAATGTGAATTGCAGTAATGCTGATGGGTTGTCAAACTAGAGAATTGACCAACAAATACTTTTGTCCGGACATCCCCAGGCCGATCCGTTGGGATCAGACCGTGTATGCCGGCTTATGGTCACGGGGGAGGTGTGTAACGGAACCCATCACTGTTTTACCCTGTTTTATGATTATTTAATTCTTGGTTAAAATATGATCACATTGCTGTACTGTAGATATGTTGTTTTATGTTCTACAGAATATATTGGCTCAGAATATTAGCCAGACTTTTGCAGACCTAGGCTAATAGATAATCCTGTTACAGAGATTCAAGAGATAAGAAAGTTGTAAAGGATCCTTGCATTTTCCAAAGTGTTTTCATTCTCTGATAAGAACAAAGAAGAATGATCTAATTAATGTCTGATTGTATCCAAGTTGCCAGGGAGGTGTGACTCACCCATTGTCCTATATGTGTATTGTATGGGGGATATTTGCAATGTCTGTGTGTTATGTGAAAACATACTTTTACTAACTTTTGAACCCCTGGTCTGATTCATGCCATTTTTGTATATGTTGTTCCCCCGGGTGAGAGATATTGAATGGTGCGGGACTTAAAGGTGTACCCCCTGTATTTGGGGTACATCCAGAATGTGGTTAAAATTGTGTCTGTTTTAATTGTGTTACCTGTTATCTGAGGGGAGGAGACGTGGGGGTTGAACCATGTAGATAATTGGCTGTTGTGATAATTATGTGGGTGTAGCCCTTCAGAGGGCACCATTGCATAAAAGGAGATTCCCTGTTATTAAAAAATAGTTCTTCTTGACCCTTCAAAACGTAGCCTCGTCTCGTTATTTGAGGGGATCGCTATATCATACTGGGGATTGCTATGCTTTTGCATACTCCCTTGAGCTGTACCAACTGAACCCTTGTTCCTGATGTACTATCCTTGGAGTCTGTGGTGGTTTTTGTGTCCGGTGCGGTGCTTGTAGGCCTTGACGCAAGCTAGGACGCGTCCATCAACGGAGGTACCCGGTCGGGGTGCCAGGAGGTCCGTTACATTGGCTGGCAGTGGTGGGATGGCGTCCTAGTAAGAGGAAAAGCAGCACGGAGACACCGGTAACGTTTGGAGTTACAAATTGAGGGCAACGCTAGTATCCGTACAGCGCCCCTGGCTACAGCAGGATGGAACCGGCTAATTTTCAGACAGCGTTTCATGATGAGGAGGAGGAGGCGGCCGCGGACTACAGGGATGCAGACAGAAAGGAACTCTGGTATGATGCCCTGGAAGATGCCCAATGGCGGCGAGGTGAGAGTCTCCCCAGTGATGAGCAGCGGCTACAGAAGCGTGTGGCGATGCGGATGTATCTATTGGGAGAGCAGCCCCTGGATGAGTGGGTGACAAGACTAGAGACCCTGGTATGGCGAGAGCTCTGGCTAGACAACGCATACCAGGCCCTCTGGTGGCATACCGTTCAACTTACCCCCTGGACGGCTGAACACGACTTACCGGAGGGGGATGATTATGATGGCCCGGGTTTATTATGGGATGCCTTGGAGGACGATATTGATCTTGGCAGCACGGAGGGGTCTAGGTTTTGGGACATCTACGACTACCGGATGGGCATGTATGTCTGGGATGACGAAGGCGAGGTGAGCAAAGACATGACCCACCTGGTAACGAGAGAGTGGGAGCTGGAGCAGGACTACCAACACCTGCTCAGCCTTGTGCAGCCCCAACCTACTCGACAAGCAGAACCAGACTTCATTGACTGGTCCTGGGATGACCTCCAGATGGCAGGTAGAGATGGGACCGAGGTCTCTCTACCGGCCCTACAGAGGGCAGAAGGTGTCGTCCTTGCCCCCCAGCGGCAGTGTGACCCCCAGGGGCCAGAAGGTGTCGTCCTTCCCCCCCAGCGGCAGTGTGAACCCCAGGGGGCAGAAGGTGTCGTCCTTCCCCTCCAGCGGCAGTGTGAACCACAGGGGGCAGAAGGTGTCATCCTTCCCCCCCAGCGGCAGTGTGAACCCCAGGGGGCAGGAGGTGTCGTCCTTCCCCCCCAGCGGCAGTGTGAACCCCAGGGGGCAGAAGGTGTTGTCCTTCCCCCCCAGCGGCAGTGTGAATCCCAGGGGGCAGAAGGTGTCGTCCTTACCCCCCAGCGGCAGTGTGAACCCCAGGGGGCAGAAGGTGTCGTCCTTCCCCCCCAGCGGCAGTATGAACCCCAGGGGGCAGAAGGTGTCGTCCTTCCCCCCCAGCGGCAGTGTGAACTCCAGGGGGCAGAAGGTGTTGTCCTTCCCCCCCAGCAGCAGTGTGAACCCCAGGGGGCAGAAGGTGTCGTCCTTCCCCCCCAGCGGCCGTGTGAACCACAGGGGGCAGAAGGTGTCGTCCTTCCCCCCCAGCGGCAGTGTGAACCCCAGGGGGCAGAAGGTGTTGTCCTTCCCCCCCAGCGGCAGTGTGAACCCCAGGGGGCAGAAGGTGTCGTCCTTCCCCCCCAGCGGCAGTGTGAACCCCAGGGGGCAGAAGGTGTCGTCCTTCCCCCCCAGCGGCAGTGTGAACCACAGGGGGCAGAAGGTGTCGTCCTTCCTCCCCAGCGACAGTTTACCCTGACAAGGGGAGACACCAATCTCCCAGACGGCGCAGATGGGACCGTGGTCTCTGCGCCCACAGCCTGTACAGATCCCCAACTACGCTCACTGGGACAACCGGAGGAGGGGGTAAGTACAAATTCCCTTCCCCAGCTAACTTCTAATGTGGCCCCAGGGTTAACAGAGGAAATGTTAACCCCCACTGACCCCCACGTTTCCCTGGCTACTGAGCTGGAATATGTCCCAAATACCCCAGCAGAAGAGCTGGCATCAAGGCAGAGTGCTGCTGGCCTCTGCCCCTCAAGTCCCCTCAGCGTGTTGCCCCATCACCCCAGCGAAATATCCAGTTGCAGTAACGGCTTGTTGTGGGTGGGCTGCTCTTGCACTTTGTTGTTGTGGGGGGGCTGCACTAGCACTGGCTTATTGTGGGTTGGTGGATCGTCTAACGGAGGCACGGACCGGCAGAAGGTCAGGTGCCTGGTTAGACTTCCCCCCAAAGGGGAGATGTGTGACGAAGTGCCCTTCGCCACTTTGTCTTGGAGAGGACTGTTTGCCAGCCTCCTGCCCTGCGACTATGGCCCTGGGACATATTGCCCTTCAAACACAGTATTCGGCCATACCAGAGTGTATGTCACTCATTCTGGCCCTTTACATACAGGGGGGTCATTCGGTACTTGCCCTGTGTGAGCGGTGATACCCCCAGATAACTATGCCATGGAGCCCATTCATATGATGAAAGACTATGGGAAAGACTTTAGCTACATGGCAATTGAACTGTGTGAAGAGGATCTGAGCGCCATTCGGTAGTTTTGTGCGCTCAGATCTCAGCTATCTGGGGATATGTGAAATGTGAGTCAATGTGAATTGCAGTAATGCTGATGGGTTGTCAAACTAGAGAATTGACCAACAAATACTTTTGTCCGGACATCCCCAGGCCGATCCGTTGGGATCAGACCGTGTATGCCGGCTTATGGTCACGGGGGAGGTGTGTAACGGAACCCATCACTGTTTTACCCTGTTTTATGATTATTTAATTCTTGGTTAAAATATGATCACATTGCTGTACTGTAGATATGTTGTTTTATGTTCTACAGAATATATTGGCTCAGAATATTAGCCAGACTTTTGCAGACCTAGGCTAATAGATAATCCTGTTACAGAGATTCAAGAGATAAGAAAGTTGTAAAGGATCCTTGCATTTTCCAAAGTGTTTTCATTCTCTGATAAGAACAAAGAAGAATGATCTAATTAATGTCTGATTGTATCCAAGTTGCCAGGGAGGTGTGACTCACCTATTGTCCTATATGTGTATTGTATGGGGGATATTTGCAATGTCTGTGTGTTATGTGAAAACATACTTTTACTAACTTTTGAACCCCTGGTCTGATTCATGCCATTTTTGTATATGTTGTTCCCCTGGGTGAGAGATATTGAATGGTGCGGGACTTAAAGGTGTACCCCCTGTATTTGGGGTACATCCAGAATGTGGTTAAAATTGTGTCTGTTTTAATTGTGTTACCTGTTATCTGAGGGGAGGAGACGTGGGGGTTGAACCATGTAGATAATTGGCTGTTGTGATAATTATGTGGGTGTAGCCCTTCAGAGGGCACCATTGCATAAAAGGAGATTCCCTGTTATTAAAAAATAGTTCTTCTTGACCCTTCAAAACGTAGCCTCGTCTCGTTATTTGAGGGGATCGCTATATCATACTGGGGATTGCTATGCTTTTGCATACTCCCTTGAGCTGTACCAACTGAACCCTTGTTCCTGATGTACTATCCTTGGAGTCTGTGGTGGTTTTTGTGTCCGGTGCGGTGCTTGTAGGCCTTGACGCAAGCTAGGACGCGTCCATCAACGGAGGTACCCGGTCGGGGTGCCAGGAGGTCCGTTACATTGGCTGGCAGTGGTGGGATGGCGTCCTAGTAAGAGGAAAAGCAGCACGGAGACACCGGTAACGTTTGGAGTTACAAATTGAGGGCAACGCTAGTATCCGTACAGCGCCCCTGGCTACAGCAGGATGGAACCGGCTAATTTTCAGACAGCGTTTCATGATGAGGAGGAGGAGGCGGCCGCGGACTACAGGGATGCAGACAGAAAGGAACTCTGGTATGATGCCCTGGAAGATGCCCAATGGCGGCGAGGTGAGAGTCTCCCCAGTGATGAGCAGCGGCTACAGAAGCGTGTGGCGATGCGGATGTATCTATTGGGAGAGCAGCCCCTGGATGAGTGGGTGACAAGACTAGAGACCCTGGTATGGCGAGAGCTCTGGCTAGACAACGCATACCAGGCCCTCTGGTGGCATACCGTTCGACTTACCCCCTGGACGGCTGAACACGACTTACCGGAGGGGGATGATTATGATGGCCCGGGTTTATTATGGGATGCCTTGGAGGACGATATTGATCTTGGCAGCATGGAGGGGTCTAGGTTTTGGGACATCTACGACTACCGGATGGGCATGTATGTCTGGGATGACGAAGGCGAGGTGAGCAAAGACATGACCCACCTGGTAACGAGAGAGTGGGAGCTGGAGCAGGACTACCAACACCTGCTCAGCCTTGTGCAGCCCCAACCTACTCGACAAGCAGAACCAGACTTCATTGACTGGTCCTGGGATGACCTCCAGATGGCAGGTAGAGATGGGACCGAGGTCTCTCTACCGGCCCTACAGAGGGCAGAAGGTGTCGTCCTTGCCCCCCAGCGGCAGTGTGACCCCCAGGGGCCAGAAGGTGTCGTCCTTCCCCCCCAGCGGCAGTGTGAACCCCAGGGGGCAGAAGGTGTCGTCCTTCCCCTCCAGCGGCAGTGTGAACCACAGGGGGCAGAAGGTGTCATCCTTCCCCCCCAGCGGCAGTGTGAACCCCAGGGGGCAGGAGGTGTCGTCCGTCCCCCCCAGCGGCAGTGTGAACCCCAGGGGGCAGAAGGTGTTGTCCTTCCCCCCCAGCGGCAGTGTGAATCCCAGGGGGCAGAAGGTGTCGTCCTTACCCCCCAGCGGCAGTGTGAACCCCAGGGGGCAGAAGGTGTCGTCCTTCCCCCCCAGCGGCAGTGTGAACCCCAGGGGGCAGAAGGTGTCGTCCTTCCCCCCCAGCGGCAGTGTGAACTCCAGGGGGCAGAAGGTGTTGTCCTTCCCCCCCAGCAGCAGTGTGAACCCCAGGGGGCAGAAGGTGTCGTCCTTCCCCCCCAGCGGCAGTGTGAACCACAGGGGGCAGAAGGTGTCGTCCTTCCCCCCCAGCGGCAGTGTGAACCCCAGGGGGCAGAAGGTGTTGTCCTTCCCCCCCAGCGGCAGTGTGAACCCCAGGGGGCAGAAGGTGTCGTCCTTCCCCCCCAGCGGCAGTGTGAACCCCAGGGGGCAGAAGGTGTCGTCCTTCCCCCCCAGCGGCAGTGTGAACCACAGGGGGCAGAAGGTGTCGTCCTTCCTCCCCAGCGACAGTTTACCCTGACAAGGGGAGACACCAATCTCCCAGACGGCGCAGATGGGACCGTGGTCTCTGCGCCCACAGCCTGTACAGATCCCCAACTACGCTCACTGGGACAACCGGAGGAGGGGGTAAGTACAAATTCCCTTCCCCAGCTAACTTCTAATGTGGCCCCAGGGTTAACAGAGGAAATGTTAACCCCCACTGACCCCCACGTTTCCCTGGCTACTGAGCTGGAATATGTCCCAAATACCCCAGCAGAAGAGCTGGCATCAAGGCAGAGTGCTGCTGGCCTCTGCCCCTCAAGTCCCCTCAGCGTGTTGCCCCATCACCCCAGCGAAATATCCAGTTGCAGTAACGGCTTGTTGTGGGTGGGCTGCTCTTGCACTTTGTTGTTGTGGGGGGGCTGCACTAGCACTGGCTTATTGTGGGTTGGTGGATCGTCTAACGGAGGCACGGACCGGCAGAAGGTCAGGTGCCTGGTTAGACTTCCCCCCAAAGGGGAGATGTGTGACGAAGTGCCCTTCGCCACTTTGTCTTGGAGAGGACTGTTTGCCAGCCTCCTGCCCTGCGACTATGGCCCTGGGACATATTGCCCTTCAAACACAGTATTCGGCCATACCAGAGTGTATGTCACTCATTCTGGCCCTTTACATACAGGGGGGTCATTCGGTACTTGCCCTGTGTGAGCGGTGATACCCCCAGATAACTATGCCATGGAGCCCATTCATATGATGAAAGACTATGGGAAAGACTTTAGCTACATGGCAATTGAACTGTGTGAAGAGGATCTGAGCGCCATTCGGTACTTTTGTGCGCTCAGATCTCAGCTATCTGGGGATATGTGAAATGTGAGTCAATGTGAATTGCAGTAATGCTGATGGGTTGTCAAACTAGAGAATTGACCAACAAATACTTTTGTCCGGACATCCCCAGGCCGATCCGTTGGGATCAGACCGTGTATGCCGGCTTATGGTCACGGGGGAGGTGTGTAACGGAACCCATCACTGTTTTACCCTGTTTTATGATTATTTAATTCTTGGTTAAAATATGATCACATTGCTGTACTGTAGATATGTTGTTTTATGTTCTACAGAATATATTGGCTCAGAATATTAGCCAGACTTTTGCAGACCTAGGCTAATAGATAATCCTGTTACAGAGATTCAAGAGATAAGAAAGTTGTAAAGGATCCTTGCATTTTCCAAAGTGTTTTCATTCTCTGATAAGAACAAAGAAGAATGATCTAATTAATGTCTGATTGTATCCAAGTTGCCAGGGAGGTGTGACTCACCTATTGTCCTATATGTGTATTGTATGGGGGATATTTGCAATGTCTGTGTGTTATGTGAAAACATACTTTTACTAACTTTTGAACCCCTGGTCTGATTCATGCCATTTTTGTATATGTTGTTCCCCTGGGTGAGAGATATTGAATGGTACGGGACTTAAAGGTGTACCCCCTGTATTTGGGGTACATCCAGAATGTGGTTAAAATTGTGTCTGTTTTAATTGTGTTACCTGTTATCTGAGGGGAGGAGACGTGGGGGTTGAACCATGTAGATAATTGGCTGTTGTGATAATTATGTGGGTGTAGCCCTTCAGAGGGCACCATTGCATAAAAGGAGATTCCCTGTTATTAAAAAATAGTTCTTCTTGACCCTTCAAAACGTAGCCTCGTCTCGTTATTTGAGGGGATCGCTATATCATACTGGGGATTGCTATGCTTTTGCATACTCCCTTGAGCTGTACCAACTGAACCCTTGTTCCTGATGTACTATCCTTGGAGTCTGTGGTGGTTTTTGTGTCCGGTGCGGTGCTTGTAGGCCTTGACGCAAGCTAGGACGCGTCCATCAACGGAGGTACCCGGTCGGGGTGCCAGGAGGTCCGTTACATTGGCTGGCAGTGGTGGGATGGCGTCCTAGTAAGAGGAAAAGCAGCACGGAGACACCGGTAACGTTTGGAGTTACAAATTGAGGGCAACGCTAGTATCCGTACAGCGCCCCTGGCTACAGCAGGATGGAACCGGCTAATTTTCAGACAGCGTTTCATGATGAGGAGGAGGAGGCGGCCGCGGACTACAGGGATGCAGACAGAAAGGAACTCTGGTATGATGCCCTGGAAGATGCCCAATGGCGGCGAGGTGAGAGTCTCCCCAGTGATGAGCAGCGGCTACAGAAGCGTGTGGCGATGCGGATGTATCTATTGGGAGAGCAGCCCCTGGATGAGTGGGTGACAAGACTAGAGACCCTGGTATGGCGAGAGCTCTGGCTAGACAACGCATACCAGGCCCTCTGGTGGCATACCGTTCGACTTACCCCCTGGACGGCTGAACACGACTTACCGGAGGGGGATGATTATGATGGCCCGGGTTTATTATGGGATGCCTTGGAGGACGATATTGATCTTGGCAGCACGGAGGGGTCTAGGTTTTGGGACATCTACGACTACCGGATGGGCATGTATGTCTGGGATGACGAAGGCGAGGTGAGCAAAGACATGACCCACCTGGTAACGAGAGAGTGGGAGCTGGAGCAGGACTACCAACACCTGCTCAGCCTTGTGCAGCCCCAACCTACTCGACAAGCAGAACCAGACTTCATTGACTGGTCCTGGGATGACCTCCAGATGGCAGGTAGAGATGGGACCGAGGTCTCTCTACCGGCCCTACAGAGGGCAGAAGGTGTCGTCCTTGCCCCCCAGCGGCAGTGTGACCCCCAGGGGCCAGAAGGTGTCGTCCTTCCCCCCCCAGCGGCAGTGTGAACCCCAGGGGGCAGAAGGTGTCGTCCTTCCCCTCCAGCGGCAGTGTGAACCACAGGGGGCAGAAGGTGTCATCCTTCCCCCCCAGCGGCAGTGTGAACCCCAGGGGGCAGGAGGTGTCGTCCTTCCCCCCCAGCGGCAGTGTGAACCCCAGGGGGCAGAAGGTGTTGTCCTTCCCCCCCAGCGGCAGTGTGAATCCCAGGGGGCAGAAGGTGTCGTCCTTACCCCCCAGCGGCAGTGTGAACCCCAGGGGGCAGAAGGTGTCGTCCTTCCCCCCGCGGCAGTATGAACCCCAGGGGGCAGAAGGTGTCGTCCTTCCCCCCCAGCGGCAGTGTCAACTCCAGGGGGCAGAAGGTGTTGTCCTTCCCCCCCAGCAGCAGTGTGAACCCCAGGGGGCAGAAGGTGTCGTCCTTCCCCCCCAGCGGCAGTGTGAACCACAGGGGGCAGAAGGTGTCGTCCTTCCCCCCCAGCAGCAGTGTGAACCCCAGGGGGCAGAAGGTGTTGTCCTTCCCCCCCAGCGGCAGTGTGAACCCCAGGGGGCAGAAGGTGTCGTCCTTCCCCCCCCAGCGGCAGTGTGAACCCCAGGGGGCAGAAGGTGTCGTCCTTCCCCCCCAGCGGCAGTGTGAACCACAGGGGGCAGAAGGTGTCGTCCTTCCTCCCCAGCGACAGTTTACCCTGACAAGGGGAGACACCAATCTCCCAGACGGCGCAGATGGGACCGTGGTCTCTGCGCCCACAGCCTGTACAGATCCCCAACTACGCTCACTGGGACAACCGGAGGAGGGGGTAAGTACAAATTCCCTTCCCCAGCTAACTTCTAATGTGGCCCCAGGGTTAACAGAGGAAATGTTAACCCCCACTGACCCCCACGTTTCCCTGGCTACTGAGCTGGAATATGTCCCAAATACCCCAGCAGAAGAGCTGGCATCAAGGCAGAGTGCTGCTGGCCTCTGCCCCTCAAGTCCCCTCAGCGTGTTGCCCCATCACCCCAGCGAAATATCCAGTTGCAGTAACGGCTTGTTGTGGGTGGGCTGCTCTTGCACTTTGTTGTTGTGGGGGGGCTGCACTAGCACTGGCTTATTGTGGGTTGGTGGATCGTCTAACGGAGGCACGGACCGGCAGAAGGTCAGGTGCCTGGTTAGACTTCCCCCCAAAGGGGAGATGTGTGACGAAGTGCCCTTCGCCACTTTGTCTTGGAGAGGACTGTTTGCCAGCCTCCTGCCCTGCGACTATGGCCCTGGGACATATTGCCCTTCAAACACAGTATTCGGCCATACCAGAGTGTATGTCACTCATTCTGGCCCTTTACATACAGAGGGGTCATTCGGTACTTGCCCTGTGTGAGCGGTGATACCCCCAGATAACTATGCCATGGAGCCCATTCATATGATGAAAGACTATGGGAAAGACTTTAGCTACATGGCAATTGAACTGTGTGAAGAGGATCTGAGCGCCATTCGGTACTTTTGTGCGCTCAGATCTCAGCTATCTGGGGATATGTGAAATGTGAGTCAATGTGAATTGCAGTAATGCTGATGGGTTGTCAAACTAGAGAATTGACCAACAAATACTTTTGTCCGGACATCCCCAGGCCGATCCGTTGGGATCAGACCGTGTATGCCGGCTTATGGTCACGGGGGAGGTGTGTAACGGAACCCATCACTGTTTTACCCTGTTTTATGATTATTTAATTCTTGGTTAAAATATGATCACATTGCTGTACTGTAGATATGTTGTTTTATGTTCTACAGAATATATTGGCTCAGAATATTAGCCAGACTTTTGCAGACCTAGGCTAATAGATAATCCTGTTACAGAGATTCAAGAGATAAGAAAGTTGTAAAGGATCCTTGCATTTTCCAAAGTGTTTTCATTCTCTGATAAGAACAAAGAAGAATGATCTAATTAATGTCTGATTGTATCCAAGTTGCCAGGGAGGTGTGACTCACCTATTGTCCTATATGTGTATTGTATGGGGGATAGTTGCAATGTCTGTGTGTTATGTGAAAACATACTTTTACTAACTTTTGAACCCCTGGTCTGATTCATGCCATTTTTGTA
>JAPZIH010001100.1:0-59948 GCA_027410445.1 Discoglossus pictus
GCAGAAGTCATACAGAGATTTAGACTACATGTGTACAAACCATACACATCCATCATGGTACAGCCAAGCACGCAGCGGGATATACTGAGGGCAGAAGTCATACAGAGATTTAGACTACATGTGTACAAACCATACACATCCATCATGGTACAGCCAAGCACGCAGTGGGATATACTGAGGGCAGAAGTCATACAGAGATTTAGACTACATGTGTACAAACCATACACATCCATCACGGTACAGCCAAGCACGCAGCGGGATATACTGAGGGCAGAAGTCATACAGAGATTTAGACTACATGTGTACAAACCATACACATCCATCACGGTACAGCCAAGCACGCAGCTGGGATATACTGAGGGCAGAAGTCATACAGAGATTTAGACTACATGTGTACAAACCATACACATCCATCATGGTACAGCCAAGCACGCAGCGGGATATACTGAGGGCAGAGGTCATACAGAGATTTAGACTACATGTGTACAAACCATACACATCCATCATGGTACAGCCAAGCACGCAGTGGGATATACTGAGGGCAGAAGTCATACAGAGATTTAGACTACATGTGTACAAACCATACACATCCATCATGGTACAGCCAAGCACGCAGCGGGATATACTGAGGGCAGAAGTCATACAGAGATTTAGACTACATGTGTACAAACCATACACATCCATCATGGTACAGCCAAGCACGCAGCGGGATATACTGAGGGCAGAAGTCATACAGAGATTTAGACTACATGTGTACAAACCATACACATCCATCACGGTACAGCCAAGCACGCAGCGGGATATACTGAGGGCAGAAGTCATACAGAGATTTAGACTACATGTGTACAAACCATACACATCCATCATGGTACAGCCAAGCACGCAGTGGGATATACTGAGGGCAGAAGTCATACAGAGATTTAGACTACATGTGTACAAACCATACACATCCATCACGGTACAGCCAAGCACGCAGCGGGATATACTGAGGGCAGAAGTCATACAGAGATTTAGACTACATGTGTACAAACCATACACATCCATCATGGTACAGCCAGCACGCAGCGGGATATACTGAGGGCAGAAGTCATACAGAGATTTAGACTACATGTGTACAAACCATACACATCCATCATGGTACAGCCAAGCACGCAGCGGGATATACTGAGGGCAGAGGTCATACAGAGATTTAGACTACATGTGTACAAACCATACACATCCATCACGGTACAGCCAAGCACGCAGCGGGATATACTGAGGGCAGAAGTCATACAGAGATTTAGACTACATGTGTACAAACCATACACATCCATCACTGGTACAG
Organism: Discoglossus pictus; assembly: GCA_027410445.1. NCBI lineage: Eukaryota > Metazoa > Chordata > Amphibia > Anura > Alytidae > Discoglossus > Discoglossus pictus. The sequence goes on from JAPZIH010001100.1 coordinate 1,325, forward strand.
CCAAGCACGCAGTGGGATATACTGAGGGCAGAAGTCATACAGAGATTTAGACTACATGTGTACAAACCATACACATCCATCACGGTACAGCCAAGCACGCAGCGGGATATACTGAGGGCAGAAGTCATACAGAGATTTAGACTACATGTGTACAAACCATACACATCCATCACGGTACAGCCAAGCACGCAGTGGGATATACTGAGGGCAGAGGTCATACAGAGATTTAGACTACATGTGTACAAACCATACACATCCATCATGGTACAGCCAAGCACGCAGCGGGATATACTGAGGGCAGAAGTCATACAGAGATTTAGACTACATGTGTACAAACCATACACATCCATCATGGTACAGCCAAGCACGCAGCGGGATATACTGAGGGCAGAAGTCATACAGAGATTTAGACTACATGTGTACAAACCATACACATCCATCATGGTACAGCCAAGCACGCAGTGGGATATACTGAGGGCAGAAGTCATACAGAGATTTAGACTACATGTGTACAAACCATACACATCCATCATGGTACAGCCAAGCACGCAGTGGGATATACTGAGGGCAGAGGTCATACAGAGATTTAGACTACATGTGTACAAACCATACACATCCATCACGGTACAGCCAAGCACGCAGCGGGATATACTGAGGGCAGAAGTCATACAGAGATTTAGACTACATGTGTACAAACCATACACATCCATCATGGTACAGCCAAGCACGCAGTGGGATATACTGAGGGCAGAAGTCATACAGAGATTTAGACTACATGTGTACAAACCATACACATCCATCACGGTACAGCCAAGCACGAGGTGGGATATACTGAGGGCAGAGGTCATACAGAGATTTAGACTACATGTGTACAAACCATACACATCCATCATGGTACAGCCAAGCACGCAGCGGGATATACTGAGGGCAGAGGTCATACAGAGATTTAGACTACATGTGTACAAACCATACACATCCATCACGGTACAGCCAAGCATGCAGTGGGATATACTGAGGGCAGAGGTCATACAGAGATTTAGACTACATGTGTACAAACCATACACATCCATCATGGTACAGCCAAGCTCGCGGCGGGATATACTGAGGGCAGAGGTCATACAGAGATTTAGACTACATGTGTACAAACCATACACATCCATCATGGTACAGCCAAGCACGCAGCGGGATATACTGAGGGCAGAAGTCATACAGAGATTTAGACTACATGTGTACAAACCATACACATCCATCATGGTACAGCCAAGCACGCAGCGGGATATACTGAGGGCAGAAGTCATACAGAGATTTAGACTACATGTGTACAAACCATACACATCCATCACGGTACAGCCAAGCACGCAGCGGGATATACTGAGGGCAGAGGTCATACAGAGATTTAGACTACATTTGTACAAACCATACACATCCATCACGGTACAGCCAAGCACGCAACGGGATATACTGAGGGCAGAGGTCATACAGAGATTTAGATTACATGTGTACAAACCATACACATCCATCATGGTACAGCCAAGCACGCAGTGGGATATACTGAGGGCAGAAGTCATACAGAGATTTAGACTACATGTGTACAAACCATACACATCCATCACGGTACAGCCAAGCACGCAGTGGGATATACTGAGGGCAGAAGTCATACAGAGATTTAGACCACATGTGTACACACCATACACATCCATCATGGTACAGCCAAGCACGCAGTGGGATATACTGAGGGCAGAAGTCATACAGAGATTTAGACTACATTTGTACAAACCATACACATCCATCACGGTACAGCCAAGCACGCAACGGGATATACTGAGGGCAGAGGTCATACAGAGATTTAGACTACATGTGTACAAACCATACACATCCATCATGGTACAGCCAGGCACGCAACGGGATATACTAAGGGCAGAGGTCATACAGAGATTTAGACTACATGTGTACAAACCATACACATCCATCACAGTACAGCCAAGCACGCAGCGAGATATACTGAGGGCAGAAATCATACAGAGATTTAGACTACATGTGTACAAACCATACACATCCATCACGGTACAGCCATGCACGCAGTGGGATATACTGAGGGCAGAGGTCATACAGAGATTTAGACTACATGTGTACAAACCATACACATCCATCATGGTACAGCCAAGCACGCAGCGGGATATACTGAGGGCAGAAGTCATACAGAGATTTAGACTACATGTGTACAAACCATACACATCCATCATGGTACAGCCAAGCACGGAGCGGGATATACTGAGGGCAGAGGTCATACAGAGATTTAGACTACATGTGTACAAACCATACACATCCATCACGGTACAGCCAAGCACGCAGTGGGATATGCTGCAGATTTATATTACATGTATACAGAGCATACAAATGTGCGTCTCACCGAAGTAACCAGGACGTAGACGCGTAGGTCAAATTTTCTTCCTGGAAGAAGAAGAAAAACATTAAGATCCTGGATGCCCTGCACACTGCCCAAAAGAGTGCTACATGGGGAAGCAGTATGGCCACTAAACTCAGACAGGGCCCTCCGTCCGTTTCAATGTGGTAATATTACTATTGTGTTTGTTGCCTTGAACTTAACCCTTGTCTAGCGCTACGGAATATGCTAGCTCGTTACAAATAAACAACAACAATAATAATAATAATATTGCAGCTCCTCTCGCCACCGATCCTCAGTCACCCACCCTCTCACCTCCAATTAAATAAGGGTTTTCAATGTAGCGTTGGGCAACGTAACTCTCCACCGGTATCTCCTCCTTCTGGTCATCTGTGCGCCCTCCGTCCTACAGAACAGACAGTGGCGCTGGTGTTAAACATCTGAATGGGTTTTCGGGAGACACAGGCGGGCTACAGATACACAGGCGGGCTACAGATACACAGGCGGGCTACAGATACACAGGCGGGCTACAGATACACACCTTCTTCCAGTCCATAATGTCTTTCAGTTTCCGAAATAGGAATATTCCTCGACCCTGAGACCTGGCCACCTAAGAACAGACAGGTTGGTCAACTCAAGTTCCTTCCCCTCTCCACAGCCTGCCAATACATACCATCCGTCCCCTCCCCCGTACACAGGCGGCCCAATACATACCATCCGTCCCCTCCCCCGTACACAGGCTGCCCAATACATACCATCCGTCCCCTCCCCGTACACAGGCGGCCCAATACATACCATCCGTCCCCTCCCCGTACACAGGCTGTCCAATACATACCATCCGTCCCCTCCCCCGTACACAGGCTGCCCAATACATACCATCCGTCCCCTCCCCCGTACACAGGCGGCCCAATACATACCATCCGTCCCCTCCCCGTACACAGGCTGTCCAATACATACCATCCGTCCCCTCCCCCGTACACAGGCTGCCCAATACATACCATCCGTCCCCTCCCCGTACACAGGCTGCCCAATACATACCATCCGTCCCCTCCCCCATACACAGGCTGCCCAATACATACCATCCGTCCCCTCCCCGTACACAGGCTGCCAATACATATCATCCGTCCCCTCCCCCGTACACAGGCTGCATGCTGCCCAATACATACCATCCGTCCCCTCCCCGTACACAGGCTGCCCAATACATACCATCCGTCCCCTCCCCCATACACAGGCTGCCCAATACATACCATCCGTCCCCTCCCCGTACACAGGCTGCCAATACATACCATCCGTCTCCTCCCCGTACACAGGCTGCCCAATACATACCATCCGCCCCCTCCCCCGTACACAGGCTGCCCAATACATATCATCCGTCCCCTCCCCCGTACACAGGCTGCATGCTGCCCAATACATACCATCCGTCCCCTCCCCGTACACAGGCTGCCCAATACATACCATCCGTCCCCTCCCCCATACACAGGCTGCCCAATACATACCATCCGTCCCCTCCCCGTACACAGGCTGCCAATACATACCATCCGTCTCCTCCCCGTACACAGGCTGCCCAATACATACCATCCGCCCCCTCCCCCGTACACAGGCTGCCCAATACATATCATCCGTCCCCTCCCCCGTACACAGGCTGCATGCTGCCCAATACATACCATCCGTCCCCTCCCCGTACACAGGCTGCCAATACATACCATCCGTCCCCTCCCCATACACAGGCGGCCCAATACATACCATCCGTCCCCTCCCCGTACACAGGCTGCCAATACATATCATCCGTCCCCTCCCCCGTACACAGGCTGCATGCTGCCCAATACATACCATCCGTCCCCTCCCCCATACACAGGCTGCCCAATACATACCATCCGTCCCCTCCCCGTACACAGGCTGCCAATACATATCATTCGTCCCCTCCCCCGTACACAGGCTGCATGCTGCCCAATACATACCATCCGTCCCCTCCCCCATACACAGGCTGCCCAATACATACCATCCGTCCCCTCCCCGTACACAGGCTGCCAATACATATCATTCGTCCCCTCCCCCGTACACAGGCTGCATGCTGCCCAATACATACCATCCGTCCCCTCCCCCATACACAGGCTGCCCAATACATACCATCTGTCCCCTCCCCGTACACAGGCTGCCAATACATATCATTCGTCCCCTCCCCCGTACACAGGCGGCCCAATACATATCATCCGTCCCCTCCCCCGTACACAGGCTGCCAATACATATCATCCGTCCCCTCCCCCGTACACAGGCTGCCCAATACATATCATCCGTCCCCTCCCCCGTACACAGGCTGCCCAATACATACCATCCGTCCCCTCCCCGTACACAGGCTGCCCAATACATACCATCCGTCCCCTCCCCCGTACACAGGCGGCCCAATACATACCATCCGTCCCCTCCCCCGTACACAGGCTGCCAATACATATCATCCGTCCCCTCCCCCGTACACAGGCTGCCCAATACATACCATCCGTCCCCTCCCCGTACACAGGCTGCCCAATACATACCATCCGTCCCCTCCCCCGTACACAGGCGGCCCAATACATATCATTCGTCCCCTCCCCCGTACACAGGCGGCCCAATACATACCATCCGTCCCATCCCCCGTACACAGGCTGCCCAATACATACCATCCGTCCCCTCCCCCGTACACAGGCTGCCCAATACATACCATCCGTCCCCTCCCCCGTACACAGGCTGCCCAATACATACCATCCGTCCCCTCCCCCGTACACAGGCTGCCCAATACATACCATCCGTCCCCTCCCCCGTACACAGGCTGCCTAATACATACCATCCGTCCCCTCCCCCGTACACAGGCTGCCCAATACATACCATCCGTCCCCTCCCCCGTACACAGGCTGCCCAATACATACCATCCGTCCCCTCCCCCGTACACAGGCTGCCCAATACATACCATCCGTCCCCTCCCCGTACACAGGCTGCCAATACATACCACCCGTCCCCTCCCCCGTACACAGGCTGCCCAATACATACCATCCGTCCCCTCCCCATACACAGGCGGCCCAATACATACCATCCGTCCCCTCCCCATACACAGGCGGCCCAATACATACCATCCGTCCCCTCCCCCGTACACAGGCTGCCCAATACATACCATCCGTCCCCTCCCCCGTACACAGGCGGCCCAATACATACCATCCGTCCCCTCCCCATACACAGGCGGCCCAATACGTACCATCCGTCCCCTCCCCGTACACAGGCTGCCCAATACATACCATCCGTCCCCTCCCCCGTACACAGGCTGCCAATACATACCATCCGTCCCCTCCCCCGTACACAGGCTGCCCACTACATACCATCCATCCCCTCCCCCGTACACAGGCTGCCCAATACATACCATCCGTCCCCTCCCCGTACACAGGCGGCCCAATACATACCATCCGTCCCCTCCCCGTACACAGGCTGCCCAATACATACCATCCGTCCCCTCCCCGTACACAGGCTGCCCAATACATACCATCCGTCCCCTCCCCGTACACAGGCTGCCCAATACATATCATCCGTCCCCTCCCCCGTACACAGGCTGCATGCTGCCCAATACATACCATCCGTCCCCTCCCCGTACACAGGCTGCCCAATACATACCATCCGTCCCCTCCCCCGTACACAGGCTGCCCAATACATACCATCCGTCCCCTCCCCGTACACAGGCTGCCCAATAAATACCATCCGTCCCCTCCCCGTACACAGGCTGCCCAATACATACCATCCGTCCCCTCCCCGTACACAGGCTGCCCAATACATACCATCCGTCCCCTCCCCGTACACAGGCTGCCCAATACATACCATCCGTCCCCTCCCCCCGTACACAGGCTGCCCAATACATACCATCCGTCCCCTCCCCGTACACAGGCTGCCCAATACATACCATCCGTCCCCTCCCCCGTACACAGGCTGCCCAATACATACCACCCGTCCCCTCCCCGTACACAGGCTGCCAATACATACCATACGTCCCCTCCCCCGTACACAGGCTGCCCAATACATACCATCCGTCCCCTCCCCCGTACACAGGCTGCCCAATATATACCACCAGCCCCCTCATATCACTACCCCCCTCATATATATCACCATCCCCCTTATATATATCACCAGCCCCCTCATATATATCACCAGCCCCCTCATATATATCACCAGCCCCCTCATATATATCACCAGCCCCCTCATATATATCACCAGCCCCCTCATATATATCACCAGCCCCCTCATATCACTACCCCCCTCATATATATCACCATCCCCCTTATATATATCACCAGCCCCCTCATATATATCACTAGCCCCTTATATATATCACCAGCCCCCTCATATATATCACCAGCCTCCTCATATATATCACCAGCCTCCTCATATATACCACCAGCCCCCTCATATATATCACCAGCCCCCTCATATATATCACCAGCCTCCTCATATATATCACCAGCCCCCTCATATATACCACCAGCCCCCTCATATATACCACCAGCCCCCTCATATTACTACCCCCCTCATATATATCACCATCCCCTCATATATATCACCAGCCCCCTTATATATATCACCAGCCCCCTCATATCACTACCCCCCTCATATATATCACCAGCCCCCTCATATATATCACCAGCCCCCTCATATATATCACTAGCCCCCTCATATATAATCACCAGCCCCCTCATATCACTACCCCCCTCATATATATATCACTAGCCCCCTCATATATATATCACCAGCCCCCTCATATATATCACCAGCCCCCTCATATCACTACCCCCCTCATATATATCACTAGCCCCTTATATATATCACCAGCCCCCTCATATATATCACTAGCCCCCTCATATATATCACCAGCCCCCTCATATATATCACTAGCCCCCTCATATATATCACCAGCCCCCTCATATCACTACCCCCCTCATATATATCACCAGCCCCCTCATATATATCACTAGCCCCTTATATATATCACCAGCCCCCTCATATATACCACCAGCCCCCTCATATATATCACCAGCCCCCTCATATCACTACCCCCCTCATATATATCACTAGCCCCCTCATATATATCACCAGCCCCCTCATATCACTACCCCCCTCATATATATCACCAACCCCTTATATATATCACCAGCCCCCTCATATATATCACCAGCCCCCTCATATATATCACCAGCCTCCTCATATATATCACCAGCCCCCTCACATATATCACCAGCCCCCTCATATATATCACCAGCCCCCTCATATATATCACCAGCCCCCTCATATATACCACCAGCCCCCTCATATATACCACCAGCCCCCTCATATATATCACCAGCCCCCTCATATATATCACCAGCCCCCTCATATATATCACCAGCCCCCTCATATATACCACCAGCCCCCTCATATATATCACTACCCCCCTCATATATATCACCAGCCCCCTCATATCACTAGCCCCCTCATATATATCACTAGCCCCCTCATATATATCACCAGCCCCCTCATATATATCACCAGCCCCCTCATATATATCACCAGCCCCCTCATATATACCACCAGCCCCCTCATATATATCACCAGCCCCCTCATATATATCTCTAGCCCCCTCATATATATCACCAGCCCCCTCATATATATCACCAGCCCCCTCATATATATCACTAGCCCCCTCATATATATCACCAGCCCCCTCATATATATCACCAGCCCCCTCATATATATCACCAGCCCCCTCATATCACTACCCCCCTCATATATATCACTAGCCCCCTCATATATATCACCAGCCCCCTCATATCAGTACCCCCCTCATATATATCACCAGCCCCCTCATATCACTACCCCCCTCATATATATCACCAACCCCTTATATATATATCACCAGCCCCCTCATATATATCACCAGCCCCCTCATATATATCACCAGCCCCCTCATATATATCACCAGCCTCCTCATATATATCACTAGCCCCCTCACATATATCACCAGCCCCCTCATATATATCACTAGCCCCCTCATATATATCACCAGCCCCCTCATATATATCACCAGCCCCCTTATATATATCACCAGCCCCCTCATATATATCACTAGCCCCCTCATATATATCACTAGCCCCCTCATATATATCACTAGCCCCCTCATATATATCACTAGCCCCCTCATATATATCACCAGCCCCCTCATATATATCTCTAGCCCCCTCATATATATCACCAGCCCCCTCATATATATCACCAGCCCCCTCATATCAGTACCCCCCTCATATATATCACCAGCCCCCTCATATCACTACCCCCCTCATATATATCACCATCCCCCTTATATATATCACCAGCCCCCTCATATATATCACCAGCTCCCTCATATATATCACCAGCCCCCTCATATATATCTCTAGCCCCCTCATATATATCACCAGCCCCCTCATATATATCACCAGCCCCCTCATATCAGTACCCCCCTCATATATATCACCAGCCCCCTCATATCACTACCCCCCTCATATCACTACCCCCCTCATATATATCACCATCCCCCTTATATATATCACCAGCCCCCTCATATATATCACCAGCTCCCTCATATATATCACCAGCTCCCTCATATATATCACCAGCCCCCTCATATATATCACCAGCCCCCTCATATCACTACCCCCCTCATATATATCACTAGCCCCCTCATATATATCACTAGCCCCCTCATATATATCACTAGCCCCCTCATATATATCACCAGCCCCCTCATATCACTACCCCCCTCATATATATCACCAGCCCCCTCATATATATCTCTAGCCCCCTCATATATATCACCAGCCCCCTCATATATATCACTAGCCCCCTCATATATATCACTAGCCCCCTCATATATATCACTAGCCCGACCTTTCTCGTACACATTCCCAAGTTATAGAGCTAGTCATCATTGTCCCCAAATTTACAAAACCAGCTCCTTGCCCCCTCACAGTCTCCCCTGTTCCAGCTGCCCATCATCACTGTGCCAAAGAGAGGTTATGTGATGGCGTGCCCCCTCCCCAGCCTCACGGGCTTCATGATCCAGGTGATCCCAGGGTTTCTCCGGAACTCCTCCACAAACAGGTGATATTCAGAGGGCAGCTCGAACGTCTTTGGGAAAAAGTCGCACTTTGCTGCCTCCAGGCGCCCCGACTCGCGCTCCAACTGCTTCCGGAAACGCTTCAGATTCTTCACCATGAAGTTTTTACGGGTCAGCTGGAAAAGGGCAGGGGGGAGATGTGTCACAGTGTGTTCTATTGTCATATTAGGATCTTAGAGAAGAATAAATGGATTTATATGTTCTGAGGGCTCGCCTCTTGCCAGTTACTATTTACAATACAAGGATCTGATTTAACAACTTCAGGATAATTACCTCGTAGTGGTTGCGAAAGTGACAAATGCGCACATGCTCCTCCAGATAAATATGATCGAAGTTCTCCCGGAGCCACCCAACGTCGCACCAATAGAAGTCCCAATCACTGTCACTGCGGGACATCAAGAGCGTCAGTAGGGGGCAGACGACCTACACTGCAGCCATAAACCTATACAGGGGCCGAGGGCCGCAAACCTATACTGGGGCAGGGGGCCGCAAACCTATACTGGGGCAGGGGGCCGCAAACCTATACTGGGGCCGAGGGCCGCAAACCAATACTGAGGCCGAGGGCCGCAAACCTATACTGGGGCCGAGGGCCGCAAACCTATACTGGGGCCGAGGGCCGCAAACCTATACTGGGGCAGGGGGCCGCAAACCTATACTGGGGCAGGGGGCCGCAAACAAATACTGGGGCCGAGGGCCGCAAACCTATACTTGGGCCGAGGGCCGCAAACCTATACTGGGGCCGAGGGCCGCAAACCAATACAGGGGCCGAGGGCCGCAAACCTATACTGGGGCCGAGGGCCGCAAACCTATACTGGGGCAGGGGGCCGCAAACCTATACTGGGGCCGAGGACCGCAAACCAATACTGGGGCCGAGGGCCGCAAACCAATACAGGGGCCGAGGGCCGCAAACCTATACTGGAGCAGGGGGCAGCAAACCTATACTGGGCCAGGGGGCCTCAAACCTATACTGGGCCAGGGGGCAGCAAACCTATACTGGGGCCGAGGGCCGCAAACCTTTCCTGGGGCCGAGGGCAGCAAACCTATACTGGGGCCGAGGGCCGCACACCTATACTGGGGCCGAGGGCCGCACACCTATACTGGGGCCGAGGGCCGCACACCTATACTGGGGCCGAGGGCCGCAAACCTATACTGGGGCCGAGGGCCGCAAACCTATACTGGGGCAGCGGGCCGCAAACCTATACTGGGGCAGGGGGCAGCACGCGGGGCGGCGGCCCAGTGGCAGGACTCGGGGCGGCGGCCCAGTGGCAGGACTCGGGGCGGCGGCCCAGTGGCAGGACTCGGGGCGGCGGCCCAGTGGCAGGACTCGGGGCGGCGGCCCAGTGGCAGGACTCGGGGCGGCGGCCCAGTGGCAGGACTCGGGGCGGCGGCCCAGTGGCAGGACTCGGGGCGGCGGCCCAGTGGCAGGACTCGGGGCGGCGGCCCAGTGGCAGGACTCGGGGCGGCGGCCCAGTGGCAGGACTCGGGGCGGCGGCCCAGTGGCAGGACTCGGGGCGGCGGCCCAGTGGCAGGACTCGGGGCGGCGGCCCAGTGGCAGGACTCGGGGCAGCGGCCCAGTGGCAGGACTCGGGGCAGCGGCCCAGCGGCAGGACTCGGGGCAGCGGCCCAGCGGCAGGACTCGGGGCAGCGGCCCAGCGGCAGGACTCGGGGCAGCGGCCCAGCGGCAGGACTCGGGGCAGCGGCCCAGCGGCAGGACTAGGGGCAGTGGCAGGACTCGGGGCAGCGGCCCAGTGGCAGGCCTCGGGGCAGCGGCCCAGCGGCAGGACTAGGGGCAGTGGCAGGACTCGGGGCAGCGGCCCAGTGGCAGGACTCGGGGCAGCGGCCCAGTGGCAGGACTCGGGGCAGCGGCCCAGCGGCAGGACTCGGGGCAGCGGCCCAGCGGCAGGACTCGGGGCGGCGGCCCAGCGGCAGGACTCGGGGCGGCGGCCCAGCGGCAGGACTAGGGGCAGTGGCAGGACTCGGGGCAGCGGCCCAGTGGCAGGCCTCAGGGCAGCGGCCCAGTGGCAGGGCTCGGGGCAGCGGCCCAGTGGCAGGGCTCGGGGCAGCGGCCCAGTGGCAGGGCTCGGGGCAGCGGCCCAGTGGCAGGGCTCGGGGCAGCGGCCCAGTGGCAGGGCTCGGGGCAGCGGCCCAGTGGCAGGACTGGGGGCAGCGGCCCAGCGGCAGGACTCGGGGCAGCGGCCCAGCGGCAGGACTAGGGGCAGTGGCAGGACTCGGGGCAGCGGCCCAGTGGCAGGGCTCGGGGCAGCGGCCCAGTGGCAGGGCTCGGGGCAGCGGCCCAGTGGCAGGGCTCGGGGCAGCGGCCCAGTGGCAGGACTCGGGGCAGCGGCCCAGTGGCAGGACTCGGGGCAGCGGCCCAGTGGCAGGACTCGGGGCAGCGGCCCAGTGGCAGGACTCGGGGCAGCGGCCCAGTGGCAGGACTCGGGGCGGCGGCCCAGTGGCAGGACTCGGGGCAGCGGCCCAGTGGCAGGACTCGGGGCAGCGGCCCAGCGGCAGGACTAGGGGCAGCGGCAGGACTCGGGGCAGCGGCCCAGTGGCAGGACTCGGGGCAGCGGCCCAGTGGCAGGACTCGGGGCAGCGGCCCAGTGGCAGGACTAGGGGCAGCGGCCCAGTGGCAGGACTCGGGGCAGCGGCCCAGTGGCAGGACTCGGGGCAGCGGCCCAGTGGCAGGACTCGGGGCAGCGGCCCAGTGGCAGGACTCGGGGCAGCAAGGCAGGGAGATAAGCCAAAGGGCAGGGAAGACAGCAGCAAATCTATGTAGGGTCAGTGAGCCCAAGGACAGGTCAACAAACAAATGTATACAAGCAGGGCAGCAGGTCAGAGGGCAGAGAGCTTGGGAGTGGCACCATGGAGAGGTTTGTGAGTTTAGGGCGTGGTAATGCAGAGGGCAATGCTGCGCCTGGCACCACAGGAGGTCCTGCATCACTTACTCTCTCACTTCCACCCAGCCTGGCCTCTGCCGCAGCACTTCTGCGATGGTGTTTGTGAGCGTGCACTTGTACCGGATACAGGATCTGGGCTCTCTGCAGGAAAACAGCACAATGGTAAACTAATGAGCCGGGCCCAGTAGAGTGCACTATAGAGTGCACAAGTACAGAGGCGAGACTCACCGATCCTTCTGCTTTTGATACCCGTACGATGTCTTGTAAGGAACAGTCTACGGTATAAGAGAAGACGTGGGGCATTAAGTATACTGACCTCACACACAGCACCAATAGGTATAACAGGGCACTGAGGAGTATCACACATCACAGAGGAGTATCACACAGAGGAGTATCACACAGCACCGAGGAGTATCACACAGCACCGAGGAGTATCACACAGCACAGAGGAGTATCACACAGCACAGAGGAGTATCACACAGCACAGAGGAGTATCACACAGAGGAGTATCACACAGCACAGAGGAGTATCACACAGAGGAGTATCACACAGCAGTGAGGAGTATCACACAGCACAGAGGAGTATCACACAGCGCTGAGGAGTATCACACAGTACTGAGGAGTATCACACAGCACGGAGGAGTATCACACAGCGCTGAGGAGTATCACACAGTACTGAGGAGTATCACACAGCACGGAGGAGTATCACACAGCACAGAGGAGTATCACACAGCACAGAGGAGTATCACACAGTACTGAGGAGTATCACACAGCACAGAGGAGTATCACACAGCACAGAGGAGTATCACACAGCACAGAGGAGTATCACACAGAGGAGTATCACACAGCACATAGGAGTATCACACAGCACAGAGGAGTATCACACAGCACTGAGGAGTATCACACAGCACAGAGGAGTATCACACAGCACTGAGGAGTATCGCACAGCACTGAGGAGTATCGCACAGCACTGAGGAGTATCACACAGTACTGAGGAGTATCACACAGCACAGAGGAGTATCACACAGCACAGAGGAGTATCACACAGCACAGAGGAGTATCACACAGAGGAGTATCACACAGCACAGGGGAGTATCACACAGCACAGAGGAGTATCACACAGCAGAGAGGAGTATCACACAGCACTGAGGAGTATCACACAGCACAGAGGAGTATCACACAGCACTGAGGAGTATCACACAGCACTGAGGAGTATCACACAGCACTGAGGAGTATCACACAGAGGAGTATCACACAGCACAGAGGAGTATCACACAGCACTGAGGAGTATCACACAGCACTGAGGAGTATCACACATCACAGAGGAGTATCACACATCACAGAGGAGTATCACACAGCACTGAGGAGTATCACACAGAGGAGTATCACACAGCACTGAGGAGTATCACACAGCACTGAGGAGTATCACACAGTACTGAGGAGTATCACACAGCACTGAGGAGTATCACACAGCACAGAGGAGTATCACACAGCACAGAGGAGTATCACACAGAGGAGTATCACACAGCACTGAGGAGTATCACACAGCACAGAGGAGTATCACACAGCACAGAGGAGTATCACACAATACTGAGGAGTATCACACAGCGCTGAGGAGTATCACACAGCACAGAGGAGTATCACACAGCACAGAGGAGTATCACACAGCGCAGAGGAGTATCACACAGCGCTGAGGAGTATCACACAGCACTGAGGAGCATCACACAGCGCTGAGGAGTATCACACAGCACGGAGGAGTATCACACAGCACAGAGGAGTATTACACAGCACAGGGGAGTATTACACAGCACAGGGGAGTATCACACAGCACAGGGGAGTATCACAAAGCACAGAGGAGTATCACACAGCACAGAGGAGCATTGCACAGAGGAGTATCACACAGCACAGGGGAGTATCACACAGTACTGAGGAGTATCACACAGCACTGAGGAGTATCACACAGCGCTGAGGAGTATCACACAGTGCTGAGGAGTATCACACAGCACAGAGGAGTATCACACAGAGGAGTATCACACAGCACTGAGGAGTATCACACAGCACAGAGGAGTATCACACAGCACAGAGGAGTATCACACAGCACAGAGGAGTATCACACAAAGGAGTATCACACAGCACTGAGGAGTATCACACAGTGCTGAGGAGTATCACACAGCACAGAGGAGTATCACACAGAGGAGTATCACACAGCACTGAGGAGTATCACACAGCACTGAGGAGCATCACACAGCGCTGAGGAGTATCACACAGCGCGGAGGAGTATCACACAGCACTGAGGAGCATCACACAGCACAGAGGAGTATCACACAGCACTGAGGAGTATCACACAGCACTGAGGAGTATCACACAGCACTAAGGAGCATCACACAGCACTGAGGAGCACTGCACAGCACTGAGGAGTATCACACAGAGGAGTATCACACAGAGGAGTATCACACAGAGGAGTATCACACAGAGGATTATCACACAACACTGAGGAGTATCACACAGCACTGAGGAGTATCACACAGCACAGAGGAGTATCACACAGCACAGAGGAGTATCACACAGAGGAGTATCACACAGCACTGAGGAGTATCACACAGCACAGAGGAGTATCACACAGAGGAGTATCACACAGCACAGAGGAGTATCACACAGAGGAGTATCACACAGCACTGAGGAGTATCACACAGTACTGAGGAGTATCACACAGTACTGAGGAGTATCACACAGCACTGAGGAGCACTGCACAGCACTGAGGAGTATCACACAATACTGAGGAGCACTGCACAGCACTGAGGAGTATCACACAGCACTGAGGAGTATCACACAGTACTGAGGAGTATCACACAGCACTGAGGAGTATCACACAGCACAGAGGAGTATCACACAGAGGAGTATCACACAGCACTGAGGAGTATCACAGAGTACTGAGGAGTATCACACAGCACTGAGGAGTATCACACAGCACTGAGGAGCACTGCACAGCACTGAGGAGTATCACACAATACTGAGGAGCACTGCACAGCACTGAGGAGTATCACACAATACTGAGGAGCACTGCACAGCACTGAGGAGTATCACACAGCACTGAGGAGTATCACACAGTACTGAGGAGTATCACACAGCACTGAGGAGCACTGCACAGCACTGAGGAGTATCACACAATACTGAGGAGCACTGCACAGCACTGAGGAGTATCACACAGCACTGAGGAGTATCACACAGTACTGAGGAGTATCACACAGTACTGAGGAGTATCACACAGAGGAGTATCACACAGCACAGAGGAGTATCACACAGTACTGAGGAGTATCACACAGCACAGAGGAGTATCACACAGCACTGAGGAGTATCACACAGCACAGAGGAGTATCACACAGCACAGAGGAGTATCACATAGCACAGAGGAGTATCACACAGCACAGAGGAGTATCACACAGCACAGAGGAGTATCACACAGAGGAGTATCACACAGCACTGAGGAGTATCACACAGTACTGAGGAGTATCACACAGCACTGAGGAGCACTGCACAGCACTGAGGAGTATCACACAGCACAGAGGAGTATCACAAAGCACATAGCAGTATCACACACTATCACACAGCACAGAGGAGTATCACACAGTACTGAGGAGTATCACACAGCACTGAGGAGTATCACACAGCACTGAGGAGTATCACACAGCACTGAGGAGTATCACACAGCACTGAGGAGTACCACACAGTACTGAGGAGTATCACACAGAGGAGTATCACACAGCACAGAGGAGTATCACACAGTACTGAGGAGTATCACACAGAGGAGTATCACACAGCACTGAGGAGTATCACACAGCACAGAGGAGTATCACACAGCACTGAGGAGTATCACACAGCACTGAGGAGTATTGTAGCGGAACCCATCACTGTTTTACCCTGTTTTATGATTATTCTTGGTTAAAATATGATCCTACAATATGTATGCTGGTTGATGCTCTGCAGAATATTAGCCAGACTTTTGCAGACCTAGGCTAATAGATAATCCTATTACAGAGATTCAAGAGATAAGAAAGTTGTAAAGGATCCTTGCCTTTTCCAAAGTGTTTTAATTCTCTGATAAGAACAAAGAGGTGTAATTGAATCAGTGTCTGATTGTATCAAAGTTGCCAGGGAGGTGTGACCCCCCTATTGTTCTCTTTGTGTGTATTGTGTGTAGCCAAATATGGGCATGTGTATTGCCTGTGGCCAAAGAGATGTATATATAGTTCTGCAATGACAAAATAAAGTCAGTATTCATTTGACTCCCAAATTGTGTGTCGTCCAATATGGGAGGTCGGGGATGGTGAAACTGTAGTGCCTCGTGGGTATGTTATCGTATACCAGCGGAGATTTTGGACTGCGGGTCCCAGCTCCGTTACAAGTATCACACAGCACTGAGGAGTATCACACAGCACAGAGGAGTATCACACAGCACAGAGGAGTATCACACAGAGGAGTATCACACAGCACTGAGGAGTATCACACAGTACTGAGGAGCACTGCACAGCACTGAGGAGTATCACACAGTACTGAGGAGTATCACACAGCACTGAGGAGCACTGCACAGCACTGAGGAGTATCACACAGCACAGAGGAGTATCACAAAGCACATAGCAGTATCACACACTATCACACAGCACAGAGGAGTATCACACAGCACTGAGGAGTATCACACAGCACTGAGGAGTATCACACAGCACTGAGGAGTATCACACAGCACAGAGGAGTATCACACAGCACAGAGGAGTATCACACAGCACTGAGGAGTATCACACAGCACTGAGGAGTATCACACAGCACTGAGGAGTATCACACAGCACAGAGGAGTATCACACAGCACTGAGGAGTATCACACAGTACTGAGGAGTATCACACAGCACAGGGGAGTATCACACAGCACAGGGGAGTATCACACAGCACTGAGGAGTATCACACAGCACGGAGGAGTATCACACAGCACGGAGGAGTATCACACAGCACTGAGGAGTATCACACAGCACTGAGGAGTATCACACAGCACTGAGGAGTATCACACAGAGGAGTATCACACAGAGGAGTATCACACAGCGCTGAGGAGTATCACACAGAGGAGTATCACACAGCACTGAGGAGTATCACACAGTACTGAGGAGTATCACACAGTACTGAGGAGTATCACACAGCACTGAGGAGTATCACACAGTACTGAGGTGTATCACACAGAGGAGTATCACACAGCAATGAGGAGTATCACACAGCACTGAGGAGTATCACACAGCACTGAGGAGTATCACACAGCACTGAGGAGTATCACACAGCACTGAGGAGTATCACACAGTACTGAGGAGTATCACACAGAGGAGTATCACACAGAGGAGTATCACACAGCGCTGAGGAGTATCACACAGAGGAGTATCACACAGCACTGAGGAGTATCACACAGTACTGAGGAGTATCACACAGTACTGAGGAGTATCACACAGCACTGAGGAGTATCACACAGTACTGAGGAGTATCACACAGAGGAGTATCACACAGTACTGAGGAGTATCACACAGAGGAGTATCACACAGCACTGAGGAGTATCACACAGAGGAGTATCACACAGAGGAGTATCACACAGAGGAGTATCACACAGCGCTGAGGAGTATCACACAGAGGAGTATCACACAGCACAGGGGAGTATCACACAGCACAGAGGAGTATCACACAGAGGAGTATCACACAGTACTGAGGAGTATCACACAGCACTGAGGAGTATCACACAGTACTGAGGAGTATCACACAGTACTGAGGAGTATCACAGAGTACTTTGTCTCTTGTAGACATTCTGTCTTTCCTTCAGTGTCTCCCCTCTCTCTGACTGCTCCCTGTCTCTCTCCAGCCTCTCTCTATCGGTCTCTCTGTCTCACCCCTCTCTCCCTCTCTATGTTTTCCATGTTTCCCTCTCAGTTTCTCACTCTCTCCTCATCTCTCTCTCCCTCTCTCTGTCTACTCTACCCCCTCTCAGTTTCTCTATATCTCTCCTCTCACCATCTTTCTGTCCCTCCGTCTCCCATGTCTCTCTCCTGCCCCCCTCCCATGTCTCCCTCCCTCCCTGTCTCTCTCTCCCCCTCTATCTTTTCCATGTCTCTCTCCTTCCCCCTCCAACTCTCTGTCTCTCTCTCTCTGTATTTCTCTCTCTTTCCCATGTCTCTCATCTTCCCCTCCCACTCTCTGTCTCTCTCCTTCCACCCTCCCTCTGTCTCCCATGTCTCTCTCCTTCCCCCTCCCACTCTCTGTCTCTCTCTCTCTCTGTATTTCTCTCTCTTTCCCATGTCTCTCATCTTCCCCTCCCACTCTCTGTCTCTCTCCTTCCACCCTCCCTCTGTCTCCCATGTCTCTCTCCTTCCCCCTCCCACTCTCTGTCTCTGTATTTCTCTCTCTTTCCCATGTCTCTCTCCTTCACCCTCCCACTCTCTGTCGCTCTCTTTCCACCCTCCCTCTGTCTCCCATGTCTCTCTCCTTCCCCCTCCCACTCTCTGTCTCTCTCCCTCCCTCTCTATCTCTCTGTCCCTCCCTCTCTTTCCCATGCCTCTCTCCTTCCCCCCTCCCACTCTCTGTCTCTCTCCCTCCCTGTCTATCTCTCTGTATTTCTCTCTCTTTCCCATGTCTCTCTCCTTCCCCTCCCACTCTCTGTCTCTCTCCTTCCACCCTCCCTCTGTCTCCCATGTCTCTCTCCTTCCCCCTCCCACTCTCTGTCTCTCTCCCTCCCTCCCTCTCTCTCTGTATTTCTCTCTCTTTCCCATGTCTCTCTCCTTCCCCCTCCCACTCTCTGTCGCTCTCCCTCCCTCTCTATCTCTCTGTATTTCTCTCTCTTTCCCATGTCTCTCTCCTTCCCCCTCCCACTCTCTGTCTCTCTCCCTCCCTCTGTCTCCCATGTCTCTCTCCTTCCCTCTCCCACTCTCTGTCTCTCTCCCTCCCTCTCTATCTCTCTGTATTTCTCTCTCTTTCCCATGTCTCTCTCCTTCCCCCTCCCACTCTCTGTCTCTCTACCTCCCTCTCTATCTCTCTGTATTTCTCTCTCTTTCCCATGTCTCTCTCCTTCCCCCTCCCACTCTCTGTCTCTCTCCCTCCCTCTGTCTCCCATGTCTCTCTCCTTCCCTCTCCCACTCTCTGTCTCTCTCCCTCCCTCTCTATCTCTCTGTATTTCTCTCTCTTTCCCATGTCTCTCTCCTTCCCCCTCCCACTCTCTGTCTCTCTCCCTCCCTCTCTATCTCTCTGTATTTCTCTCTCTTTCCCATGTCTCTCTCCTTCCCCCTCCCACTCTCTGTCGCTCTCCCTCCCTCTCTATCTCTCTGTATTTCTCTCTCCTTCCCCCTCCCACTCTCTGTCTCCCTCCTTCCACCCTCCCTCTGTCTCCCATGTCTCTCTCCTTCCACCCTCCCTCTGTCTCCCATGTCTCTCTCCTTCCCCTCCCACTCTCTGTCTCTCTCCCTCCCTCTGTCTCCCATGTCTCTCTCCTTCCCCCTCCCACTCTCTGTCGCTCTCCCTCCCGCTCTACCTCTCTGTATTTCTCTCTCTTTCCCATGTCTCCCTCCTTCCACCCTCCCTCTGTCTCCCATGTCTCTCTCCTTCCCCCTCCCACTCTCTGTCTCTCTCCCTCCCTCTGTCTCCCATGTCTCTCTCCTTCCCCCTCCCACTCTCTGTCTCTCTCCCTCCCTCTGTCTCCCATGTCTCTCTCCTTCCCCTCCCACTCTCTGTCTCTCTCCCTCCCTCTGTCTCCCATGTCTCTCTCCTTCCCCCTCCCACTCTCTGTCGCTCTCCCTCCCGCTCTACCTCTCTGTATTTCTCTCTCTTTCCCATGTCTCCCTCCTTCCCCCTCCCTCTGTCTCCCATGTCTCTCTCCTTCCCCCTCCCACTCTCTGTCTCTCTCCCTCCCTCTCTATCTCTCTGTATTTCTCTCTCTTTCCCATGTCTCCCTCCTTCCCCCTCCCTCTGTCTCCCATGTCTCTCTCCTTCCCCTCCCACTCTCTGTCTCCCTCCTTCCACCCTCCCTCTGTCTCCCTCCTTCCACCCTCCCTCTGTCTCCCTCCTTCCACCCTCCCTCTGTCTCCCATGTCTTTCTCCTTCCCCCTCCCACTCTCTGTCGCTCTCCCTCCCTGTCTATCTCTCTGAATTTCTCTCTCTTTCCCATGTCTCTCTCTCTCTCCGTTTCTATCACCTTGCCTCCCTTAGACATTGTGTTTCTGTTACTCTCTTCTGTGTCTCTCGGCTTCCTGCAGCGCTCTCCGTGTCTCCATGGTAACAGATGCCGGGCGCGCTCTGGTGACGTTGGTCTCGTTCTGATGACGTCAGATTACACTTCGCCCTGTGCGTGCCAGGCTGCCCCGAGATAATATGGCCGTTCATGTAACATATTATTATTATTATTATCATCACAACGAGAAGCATTGCATTCAATTGGAAATGTCACAACAATACAACCAATTCTATATCACATGGGATTATACAGATTTAGTTTTGTGCTCAGAAATCACCCAAATCTTTGGAAATACCCCAGAGATACAGACAGGATAAGTAGATGTACATAGATATACAGAGAGAGGGAGATAGAGATATAGATAGGTATAGTTATGTTAAGGCCCAGTCCTGGTATGATAAGGCCCAGTCTTGGTATGATAAGGCCCAGTCCTGGTATGATAAGGCCCCGTCTTGGTGTGATAAGACCCAGTCTTGGTATGATAAGGCCCAGTCCTGGTATAATATGGCCCAGTCCTGGTATGATAAGACCCAGTCTTGGTATGATAAGACCCAGTCTTGGTATGATAAGGTCCAGTCCTGGTATAATATGGCCCAGTCCTGGTATGATAAGACCCAGTCTTGGTATGATAAGACCCAGTCTTGGTATGATAAGGCCCAGTCTTGGTATGATAAGGCCCAGTCTTGGTATGATAAGGCCCAGTCCTGGTATGATAAGGCCCAGTCTTGGTATGATAAGGCCCAGTCTTGGTATGATAAGGCCCAGTCCTGGTATGATAAGGCCCAGTCTTGGTATGATAAGACCCAGTCTTGGTATGATAAGGCCTAGTCTTGGTATAATAAGGCCCAGTCTTGGTATGATAAGACCCAGTCTTGGTATGATAAGGCCCAGTCTTGGTATAATAAGGCCCAGTCTTGGTATGATAAGGCCCAGTCTTGGTATGATAAGGCCCAGTCTTGGTATGATAAGGCCCAGTCTTGGTATGATAAGGCCCAGTCTTGGTATGTTAAGGCCCACTCGTGATATGATAAGGCCTAGTCTTGTTATAATAAGGGCCAGTCTTGTTATAATAAGGGCCAGTCTTGTTATGATAAGGTCCAGTCCTGGTATGATAAGGTCCAGTCCTGGTATGATAAGGCCCAGTCTTGGTATGATAAGACCCAGTCTTGGTATGATAAGGCCCAGTCTTGGTATGATAAGGCCCAGTCCTGGTATGATAAGGCCCAGGCTTGGTATGATAAGGCCCAGGCTTGGTATGATAAGGCCCAGTCTTGGTATGATAAGGCCCAGTCTTGGTATGTTAAGGCCCACTCGTGATATGATAAGGCCTAGTCTTGTTATAATAAGGGCCAGTCTTGTTATGATAAGGCCCAGTCTTCGTATGATAAGGCCCAGTCTTGGTATGTTAAGGCCCAGTCCTTGTATGTTAAAGCCCACTCGTGATATGATAAGGCCCAGTCTTTGTATGCTAAGGTCCAGTCTTGGTATAATAAGGGCCAGTCTTGTTATAATAAGGGCCAGTCTTGTTATAATAAGGGCCAGTCTTGTTATGATAAGGTCCAGTCCTGGTATGATAAGGTCCAGTCCTGGTATGATAAGGCCCAGTCTTGGTATGATAAGGCCCAGTCTTGGTATGATAAGGCCCAGTCTTGGTATGATAAGGCCCAGTCTTGGTATGATAAGGCCCAGTCTTGGTATGTTAAGGCCCACTCGTGATATGATAAGGCCTAGTCTTGTTATAATAAGGGCCAGTCTTGTTATGATAAGGTCCAGTCCTGGTATGATAAGGCCCAGTCTTCGTATGATAAGGCCCAGTCTTGGTATGTTAAGGCCCAGTCCTTGTATGTTAAAGCCCACTCGTGATATGATAAGGCCCAGTCTTTGTATGCTAAGGTCCAGTCTTGGTATGATAAGGCCCAGTCTTCGTATGATAAGGCCCAGTCTTGGTATGTTAAGGCCCACTCGTGATATGATAAGGTCCAGTCTTTGTATGCTAAGGTCCAGTCTTGTTATGATAAGGTCCAGTCCTGGTATGATAAGGCCCAGTCTTCGTATGATAAGGCCCAGTCTTCGTATGATAAGGCCCAGTCTTGGTATGTTAAGGCCCACTCGTGATATGATAAGGCCCAGTCCTTGTATGTTAAAGCCCACTCGTGATATGATAAGGTCCAGTCTTGTTATGATAAGGCCCAGTCTTGATATGATAATGCCCAGTCTTGATATGATAGGGCCCAATCGTGGTATGGTAAGGCCCAGTCTTGGTATAATATGGCCCAGTCGTGGTATGATAAGGCCCAGTCTTGGTATGTTAAGGACCAATCGTGATATGATAAGGCCCAGTCTTGGTATGTTAAGGCCCACTCGTGATATGATAAGGCCTAGTCTTGGTATGTTAAGGTCCATTCTTGGCACGTTAAGGCCTCGTCTTGATATGATAAGGACCAATCCTGGCATAATAAGGTTCGGTCTTGGTATGTTAAGTCATGGTCTGGGTATGATAAGGCCCAGTCTGGGTATGTTAAGGCCCACTTGTAATATGATAAGGCCCTGTCTTGGTATGTTAAGGCCTAGTCTTGGTATGATAAGGCCCAGTCCTGTTATGTTAAGGCCCACTCGTGATATGATAAGGTCCAATCTTGGTATGATAAGGCCCGGTCTGGGTATGATAAGGCCCGGTCTGGGTATGATAAGGTCCGGTCTTGGTATGGTATGACCTAGTCATGGTATGGTAAAGTCCAGTCTTAGTATGTTAAGCCCGTCTTCGTATGATAAGACCCAGTCTTGGTATGATAAGGCCCAGTCTGGGTATGTTAAGGCCCACTTGTAATATGATAAGGCCCTGTCTTGGTATGTTAAGGCCTAGTCTTGGTATGATAAGGCCCAGTCCTGTTATGTTAAGGCCCACTCGTGATATGATAAGGCCCAGTCTTGGTATGTTAAGGCCCACTCGTGATATGATAAGGTCCAGTCTTGGTATGATAAGGCCCGGTCTGGGTATGATAAGGCCCGGTCTGGGTATGATAAGGTCCGGTCTTGGTATGGTATGACCTAGTCATGGTATGGTAAAGTCCAGTCTTAGTATGTTAAGCCCGTCTTGGTATGATAAGACCCAGTCTTGGTATGATAAGGCCCAGTCTTTGTATAATAAGGCCCAGTCTTGGTATGATAATGCCCAGTCTTGGTATGTTAAGGTCCAGTCCTAGTATGATAAGGCCCAGTCTTGATATGTTAAGGTCCAGTCTTCGTATGATAAGGCCCAGTCTTGGTATGTTAAGGCCCACTCGTGATATGATAAGGCCCAGTCTTTGTATGTTAAGGCCCAGTTGTGATATGTTAAGGCCCAGTCTTGGTATGTTAAGGCCCAGTCTTGGTATGATAAGGCCTAGTCTTGGTATAATAAGGCCCAGTTTTGGTATGAGAAGGCCCAGTCTTGGTATGTTAAGGCCCAGTCTTGGTATGATAAGGCCCAGTCTTTGTATGATAAGGCCCAGTCTTGATATGATAATGCCCAGTCTTGATATGATAGGGCCCAATCATGGTATGGTAAGGCCCAGTCTTGGTATGTTAAGGCCCAGTCTTGGTATGTTAAGGCCCACTCGTGATATGATAAGGCCCAGTCTTGGTATGTTAAGGTCCATTCTTGGTACGTTAAGGCCCAGTCTTGATATGATAAGGACCAATCCTGGCATAATAAGGTCCGGTCTTGGTATGTTAAGGCCCGGTCTGGGTATGATATGGCCCAGTCTGGGTATGTTAAGGCCCGGTCTTGGTATGTTAAGGTCCAGTCCTGGTATGATAAGGCCCAGTCCTTAAATGTTAAGGCCCAGTCTTGGTATATTAAGGCCCAGTCTTGGTATATTAAGGCCCGGTCTTTGTATATTAAGGCCCAGTCTTGGTATGTTAAGCCCCACTCGTCATATGATAAGGCCCGGTCTGGGTATGATAAGGCCCGGTCTTGGTATGGTATGACATAGTCATGGTATGGTAAAGTCCAGTCTTAGTAAAGCCCAGATGTGGTATGATAAGTCCCAGTCATGGTATGTTAAGGCCCAGTCTTGGTATAATAAGGCCCAGTCTAGTTATGTTAAGGCCCAGTCTTGGTATGTTTAGGCCTAGTCGTTATATGATAAGGCCCAGTCCTGGTATGTTAAGGCCCAGTCTTGGTATGATAAGGCCTAGTCCTGGTATGATAAGGCCCAGTCTTGGTATGATAAGACCCAGTCTTGGTATGATAAGGCCCAGTCTTGGTATAATAAGGCCCAGTCTTGGTATGATAAGGCCCAGTCTTGGTATGATAAGGCCCAGTCTTGGTATGATAAGGCCCAGTCTTGGTATGATAAGGCCCAGTCTTGGTATGATAAGGCCCAGTCTTGGTATGTTAAGGCCCACTCGTGATATGATAAGGCCTAGTCTTGTTATAATAAGGGCCAGTCTTGTTATAATAAGGGCCAGTCTTGTTATGATAAGGTCCAGTCCTGGTATGATAAGGTCCAGTCCTGGTATGATAAGGCCCAGTCTTGGTATGATAAGACCCAGTCTTGGTATGATAAGGCCCAGTCTTGGTATGATAAGGCCCAGTCCTGGTATGATAAGGCCCAGTCTTGGTATGATAAGGCCCAGGCTTGGTATGATAAGGCCCAGTCTTGGTATGATAAGGCCCAGTCTTGGTATGTTAAGGCCCACTCGTGATATGATAAGGCCTAGTCTTGTTATAATAAGGGCCAGTCTTGTTATGATAAGGCCCAGTCTTGGTATGTTAAGGCCCAGTCCTTGTATGTTAAAGCCCACTCGTGATATGATAAGGCCCAGTCTTTGTATGCTAAGGTCCAGTCTTGGTATAATAAGGGCCAGTCTTGTTATAATAAGGGCCAGTCTTGTTATAATAAGGGCCAGTCTTGTTATGATAAGGTCCAGTCCTGGTATGATAAGGTCCAGTCCTGGTATGATAAGGCCCAGTCTTGGTATGATAAGGCCCAGTCTTGGTATGGTAAGGCCCAGTCTTGGTATGATAAGGCCCAGTCTTGGTATGATAAGGCCCAGTCTTGGTATGTTAAGGCCCACTCGTGATATGATAAGGCCTAGTCTTGTTATAATAAGGGCCAGTCTTGTTATGATAAGGTCCAGTCCTGGTATGATAAGGCCCAGTCTTCGTATGATAAGGCCCAGTCTTGGTATGTTAAGGCCCAGTCCTTGTATGTTAAAGCCCACTCGTGATATGATAAGGCCCAGTCTTTGTATGCTAAGGTCCAGTCTTGGTATGATAAGGCCCAGTCTTCGTATGATAAGGCCCAGTCTTGGTATGTTAAGGCCCACTCGTGATATGATAAGGTCCAGTCTTTGTATGCTAAGGTCCAGTCTTGTTATGATAAGGTCCAGTCCTGGTATGATAAGGCCCAGTCTTCGTATGATAAGGCCCAGTCTTCGTATGATAAGGCCCAGTCTTGGTATGTTAAGGCCCACTCGTGATATGATAAGGCCCAGTCCTTGTATGTTAAAGCCCACTCGTGATATGATAAGGTCCAGTCTTGTTATGATAAGGCCCAGTCTTGATATGATAATGCCCAGTCTTGATATGATAGGGCCCAATCGTGGTATGGTAAGGCCCAGTCTTGGTATAATATGGCCCAGTCGTGGTATGATAAGGCCCAGTCTTGGTATGTTAAGGACCAATCGTGATATGATAAGGCCCAGTCTTGGTATGTTAAGGCCCACTCGTGATATGATAAGGCCTAGTCTTGGTATGTTAAGGTCCATTCTTGGCACGTTAAGGCCTCGTCTTGATATGATAAGGACCAATCCTGGCATAATAAGGTTCGGTCTTGGTATGTTAAGTCATGGTCTGGGTATGATAAGGCCCAGTCTGGGTATGTTAAGGCCCACTTGTAATATGATAAGGCCCTGTCTTGGTATGTTAAGGCCTAGTCTTGGTATGATAAGGCCCAGTCCTGTTATGTTAAGGCCCACTCGTGATATGATAAGGTCCAATCTTGGTATGATAAGGCCCGGTCTGGGTATGATAAGGCCCGGTCTGGGTATGATAAGGTCCGGTCTTGGTATGGTATGACCTAGTCATGGTATGGTAAAGTCCAGTCTTAGTATGTTAAGCCCGTCTTCGTATGATAAGACCCAGTCTTGGTATGATAAGGCCCAGTCTGGGTATGTTAAGGCCCACTTGTAATATGATAAGGCCCTGTCTTGGTATGTTAAGGCCTAGTCTTGGTATGATAAGGCCCAGTCCTGTTATGTTAAGGCCCACTCGTGATATGATAAGGCCCAGTCTTGGTATGTTAAGGCCCACTCGTGATATGATAAGGTCCAATCTTGGTATGATAAGGCCCGGTCTGGGTATGATAAGGCCCGGTCTGGGTATGATAAGGTCCGGTCTTGGTATGGTATGACCTAGTCATGGTATGGTAAAGTCCAGTCTTAGTATGTTAAGCCCGTCTTGGTATGATAAGACCCAGTCTTGGTATGATAAGGCCCAGTCTTTGTATAATAAGGCCCAGTCTTGGTATGATAATGCCCAGTCTTGGTATGTTAAGGTCCAGTCCTAGTATGATAAGGCCCAGTCTTGATATGTTAAGGTCCAGTCTTCGTATGATAAGGCCCAGTCTTGGTATGTTAAGGCCCACTCGTGATATGATAAGGCCCAGTCTTTGTATGTTAAGGCCCAGTTGTGATATGTTAAGGCCCAGTCTTGGTATGTTAAGGCCCAGTCTTGGTATGATAAGGCCTAGTCTTGGTATAATAAGGCCCAGTTTTGGTATGAGAAGGCCCAGTCTTGGTATGTTAAGGCCCAGTCTTGGTATGATAAGGCCCAGTCTTTGTATGATAAGGCCCAGTCTTGATATGATAATGCCCAGTCTTGATATGATAGGGCCCAATCATGGTATGGTAAGGCCCAGTCTTGGTATGTTAAGGCCCAGTCTTGGTATGTTAAGGCCCACTCGTGAAATGATAAGGCCCAGTCTTGGTATGTTAAGGTCCATTCTTGGTACGTTAAGGCCCAGTCTTGATATGATAAGGACCAATCCTGGCATAATAAGGTCCGGTCTTGGTATGTTAAGGCCCGGTCTGGGTATGATATGGCCCAGTCTGGGTATGTTAAGGCCCGGTCTTGGTATGTTAAGGTCCAGTCCTGGTATGATAAGGCCCAGTCCTTAAATGTTAAGGCCCAGTCTTGGTATATTAAGGCCCAGTCTTGGTATATTAAGGCCCGGTCTTTGTATATTAAGGCCCAGTCTTGGTATGTTAAGCCCCACTCGTCATATGATAAGGCCCGGTCTGGGTATGATAAGGCCCGGTCTTGGTATGGTATGACATAGTCATGGTATGGTAAAGTCCAGTCTTAGTAAAGCCCAGATGTGGTATGATAAGTCCCAGTCATGGTATGTTAAGGCCCAGTCTTGGTATAATAAGGCCCAGTCTAGTTATGTTAAGGCCCAGTCTTGGTATGTTTAGGCCCAGTCGTTATATGATAAGGCCCAGTCCTGGTATGTTAAGGCCCAGTCTTGGTATGATAAGGCCTAGTCTTGGTATAATAAGGCCCAGTCTTGGTATGAGAAGGCCCAGTCTTAGTATGATAAGGCCCAGTCTTGGTATAATAAGACCCCGTCTTGGTATGATAAGACCCAGTCTTGGTATGATAAGGCCCAGTCTTCGTATGATAAGGCCCAGTCTTGGTATGTTAAGGTCCAGTCCTGGTATGATAAGGCCCAGTCTTGATATCTTAAGGCCCAGTCTTTGTATGATGAGGCCCAGTCTTGGTATGTTAGGGTCCAGTCTTGTCATAGGGCACAGTTGTGGCATGATAAGTCACAGTCATGGTATTTTAAGGCCCGTGTCTTGGTATGATAAGGCCCAGTCTTGGTATGATAAGGCCCAGTCTTGGTATTTTAAGGCCCAGTCTTGGTATGTTAAGGCCCAGTCTTGGTATGTTAAGGCCCAGTCGTGATATGTTAAGGTCCAGTCGTGATATGTTAAGGCCCACTCGTGTTATGATAAGGCCCAGTATTGGCATGTTAAGGCCCAGTGTTGGTATGTCAAGGCCCAGTCTTGGTATAATAAGACCCCGTCTTGGTATGATAAGACCCAGTATTGGTATGATAAGGCCCAGTCTTGGTATGATAAGGCCCAGTCTTGGTATGTTAGGGTCCAGTCCAGGTATGTTAAGGTCCAGTCCTGGTATGTTAAGGCCCAGTCTTCGTATGATGAGGCCCAGTTTTGGTATGTTAAGGCCCAGTCTTTGTATGTTAAGGCCCAGTCTTGGTATGTTAAGTCCCAGTCTTGGTATATTAAGGCCCAGTCTTTGTATATTAAGGCCCAGTCTTGGTATGTTAAGGCCCACTAGTCATATGATAAGGCCGGGTCTGGGTATGATAAGGTCCGGTCTTGGTATGGTATGACATAGTCATGGTATGGTAAAGTCCAGTCTTAGTATGTTAAGCCCCAGTTGTGGTATGATAAGTCCCAGTCGTGGTATGTTAAGGCCCAGTCTTGGTATGATAATTCCCAGTCTTGGTATAATAAGGGCCAGTCTAGGTATGTTAAGGCCCAGTCTTGGTATGTTAAGGCCCAGTCGTGATATGAAAAGGCCCAGTCCTGGTATGTTAAGGCCCAGTCCTGGTATGTTAAGGCCCAGTTGTGATATGTTAAGGCCCAGTCTTGGTATGTTAAGGCCCAGTCTTGGTATGATAAGGCCTAGTCTTGGTATAATAAGGCCCAGTTTTGGTATGAGAAGGCCCAGTCTTGGTATGTTAAGGCCCAGTCTTGGTATGATAAGGCCCAGTCTTGGTATGATAAGGCCCAGTCTTGGTATAATAAGACCCCGTCTTGGTATGATAAGACCCAGTCTTGGTATGATAAGACCCAGTCTTGGTATGTTAAGGCCCAGTCTTGGTATGTTAAGGTCCAGTCCTGGTATGATAAGGCCCAGTCTTGATATGTTAAGGCCCAGTCTTCGTATGATGAGGCCCAGTCTTGGTATGTTAAGGCCCAGTCTTGGTATGTTAAGGCCCACTCGTGTTATATTAAGGCCCAGTCTTGGTATGTTAAGGTCCAGTCTTGTCATAAGGCACAGTTGTGGCATGATAAGTCACAGTCATGGTATGTTAAGGCCCAGTCTTGGTATGATAAGGCCCAGTCTTGGTATGTTAAGGCCCAGTCGTGTTATGTTAAGGCCCAGTCGTGATATGTTAAGGCCCACTCGTGTTATGATAAGGTCCAGTCTTGGTATGATAAGGCCCAGTCTTGGTATGTTAAGGCCCAGTCTTGGTATAATAAGACCCCGTCTTGGTATGATAAAACCCAGTCTTGGTATGATAAGGCCCAGTCTTGGTATGATATGGCCCAGTTTTGGCATGTTAAGGCCCAGTCTTGGTATGTTAAGGCCCAGTCTTGATATAATAAGTCCCCGTCTTGGTATGATAAAACCCAGTCTTGGTATGATAAGGCCTAGTCGAGGTATGTTAAGGCCCAGTCGTGATATGTTAAGGCCCACTCGTGTTATGATAAGGCCCAGTTTTGGCATGTTAAGGCCCAGTCTTGGTATGTTAAGGCCCAGTCTTGGTATGTTAAGGCCCAGTCTTGGTATGATAAGGCCCAATCTTGATATGATAAGGCCTAGGCTTGGTATGTTAAGACCCACTTGTGATATGATAAGGCCCAATCTTGGTATGTTAAGCTCCAGTCCTGGTGTGATAAGGCCCAGATTTGGTATGTAAGGCCCAGTCTTGGTATGATATGGCCCAATATTGGTATGTTAAGGCCCACTCGTGATACAATAAGGCCCAGTCTTGGTATATTAAGACCCAGTCTTGGTATGATAAGGCCCAGTCTTGATATGATAAGGCCTAGTCTTGGTATGTTAAGGCCCACTTGTGATATGATAAGGCCCAATCTTGGTATGATATGGCCCAATATTGGTATGTTAAGGCCCACTCATGATACAATGAGGCCCAGTCTTGACATTATAAGACTCAGTCTTGGTATGATAAGGCCTAGTCTTAGTATGTTAAGGCCCACTTGTGATATGATAAGGCCCAGTCTTTGTATGTTAAGGTCCAGTCTTGGTATGTTAAGGCCCACTTGTGATATGATAAGGTCCATTCTTGGTACGTTAAGGCCCAGTCTTGATATGATAAGGACCAATCCTGGCATAATAAGGTCCGGTCTTGGTATGTTAAGGCCTGGTCTGGGTATGATATGGCCCAGACTGGGTATGTTAAGGCCCACTTGTGATATGATAAGGCCCAGTCTTGGAATGTTAAGGTCCAGTCCTGGTATGATAAGGCCCAGTCCTGAAATGTTAAGGCCCAGTCTTGGTATATTAAGGCCCAGTCTTTGTATATTAAGGCCCAGTCTTGGTATGTTAAGGCCCACTCGTCATATGATAAGGCCCGGTCTGGGTATGATAAGGCCCGGTCTGGGTATGATATGGTCCGGTCTTGGTATGGTATGACATAGTCATGGTATGGTAAAGTCCAGTCTTAGTATGTTAAGCCCCAGTTGTGGTATGATAAGTCCCAGTCGTGGTATGTTAAGGCCCAGTCTTGGTATGATAAGGCCCAGTCTTGGTATAAAAAGGG
This sequence comes from Discoglossus pictus, assembly GCA_027410445.1. NCBI lineage: Eukaryota > Metazoa > Chordata > Amphibia > Anura > Alytidae > Discoglossus > Discoglossus pictus. The sequence continues at coordinate 32,591 of JAPZIH010001100.1, forward strand.
CCAGTCGTGATATGATAAGGCCCAGTCTTGGTATGTTAAGGCCCAGTCTTGGTATGATAAGGCCTAGTCTTAGTATAATAAGGCCCAGTCTTGGTATGAGAAGGCCCAGTCTTGGTATGTTAAGGCCCAGTCTTGGTATGATAAGGCCCAGTCTTGCTATAATAAGACCCCGTCTTGGTATGATAAGACCCAGTCTTGGTATGATAAGGCCCAGTCCTGGTATGATAAGGCCCAGTCTTGATATGTTAAGGCCCAGTCTTCATATGATGAGGCCCAGTCTTGGTATGTTAAGGCACAGTCTTGGTATGTTAAGGCCCACTCGTGTTATGAATAGGCCCAGTCTTGGTATGTTAAGGTCCAGTCTTGTCATAAGGCACAGTTGTGGCATGATAAGTCACAGTCATGGTATGTTAAGGCCCAGTCTTGGTATGTTAAGGCCCAGTCTTGGTATGATAAGGTCCAGTCTTGGTATGTTAAGGCCCAGTCGTGATATATTGAGGCCCAGTCTTGATATGTTAAGGCCCACTCGTGTTATGATAAGGCCCAGTTTTGGCATGTTATGGCCCAGTCTTGGTAAGTTAAGTTCCAGTCCTGGTATGTTAAGGTCCAGTCCTGGTATGATAAGGCCCAGTCTTGATATGTTAAGGCCCAGTCTTCGTATTATGATGCCCAGTCTTGGTATGTTAAGGCCCAGTCTTGGTATGTTAAGGCCCAGTCTTGGTATGTTAAGGCCCACTCGTCATATGATAAGGCCCAGTCTTCGTATGATAAGGTCCAGTCTTGGTATAATAATTCCCAGTCTTGGTATGATAAGGCCCAGTCTTGATATGATAATGCCTAGTCTTGATATGATAAGGCCCAGTCTTGGTATGTTAAGGCCCAGTCTTGGTATGTTAAGGACCACTTGTCATATGATAAGGCCCAGTCTTCGTATGGTAAGGTCCAGTCTTGGTATAATATGGCCCAGTCTTCATATGATAAGGCCCAATCTTGATATGATAAGGCCTAGTCGTGGTATGTTAAGACCCAGTCTTGGTATGATAAGGCCTAATCTTGGTATGTCAAGGCACACTTGTGATATGATAAGGCCCAATCTTGGTATGTTAAGCTTCAGTCCTGGTGTGTTAAGGTCCAGTCTTGATATGATAATGCCCAGTCTTGATATGATAAGGCCCAATCGTGGTATTATAAGGCCCTGTCGTGTTATGATAAGGCCCAGTCTTGATATGATAAAGCCTAGTCGTGGTATGTTAAGACCCAGTCTTGGTATGATAAGGCCTAGTCTTGGTATGTTAAGGCCCACTTGTGATATGATAAGGCCCAATCTTGGTATGTTAAGCTCCAGTCCTGGTGTGATAAGGCCCAGTCTTGGTATGTTAAGGCCAAGTCTTGGTATGTTAAGCTCCAGTCCTGGTGTGATAAGGCCCAATATTGGTATGTTAAGGCCCACTCGTGATACAATAAGGCCCAGTCTTGGTATGATAAGGCTCAGTCTTGGTATGTTAAGGCCCACTCGTGATATGATAAGTTCCAGTCTTGGTATGCTAAGGCCTGGTCTGGGTATGATAAGGTCCGGCCTGGGTATGGTATGGCCTAGTCAGAATATGATAAAGTCCAGTTTTATTATGTTAAGCCCCAGTCTTGAAAGGATAAGGCACAGTCGTGGCATGATACAGCCCAGTCTGGGTATGTTAAGGCCCAGTCTGGGTATGATAAGGTCCAGTCTTGGTATTTTAAGGCCCAGTCTTGATAAGTTAAATCCGAGTCGTGGCATGAAAAGGCCCAGTCCTGGTATGTTAAGGCTTAGTTGTTGTATGACAAGGTCCAGTCTTGGTATGTTAAGGTCCAGTCTTGGTATGATAAGGCCCAGTCTTGGTAGAATAAGGTCCAGTCTTGCTATGTTAAGGCTTAGTTTTTGTATGACAAGGTCCAGTCTTGGTATGTTAAAGTCCAGTCTTTGTATGTGAAGGCCCAGTCTTGATATGATAAGGACCAATCCTGGCATAATAATGTCCGGTCTTGGTATGTTAAGACCCGGTCTGGGTATGATAAAGCCCAGTCTGGTTATGTTAAGGCCCATTCGTGATATGATAAGGCCCAGTCTTGGTATGTTAAGGTCCAGTTCTGGTATGATAAGGCCCAGTCTTGAAAAATTAAGGCCCAGTCTTCGTATGATAAGGTCCAGTATTGGTATGTTAAGGTCCGGTCTGGGTATGATAAGGCCCGGTCTGGGTATGATAAGGCCCGGTCTGGGTATGAGAAGGTCCGGTCTTGGTATGGTATGACCTAGTCATGGTGTGGTAAAGTCCAGTCTTAGTATGTTAAGACCCAGTCTTGACATGATAAGGCACAGTCGTGGCATGATATGGCCCAGTCTGGGTATGATAGGGTCCAGTCTTGGTATTTTAAGGACCAATCTTGATAAGATAAGTCCGAGTTGTGGCATGATAAGGCCGAGTCCTGGAATGTTAAGGCTTAGTCTTTATATGATAAGGCCCAGTCTTGGTATGTTAAGGCCCAGTCTTGGTATGTTAAGGCCCAGTCTTGGTATGTTAAGGCCCAGTCTTGGTATGTTAAGGCCCAGTCGTGATATGTTAAGGCCCAGTCGTGATATGTTAAGGCCCACTCGTGTTATGATAAGGCCCAGTTTTGGCATGTTAAGGCCCAGTCTTGGTATGTTAAGGCCCAGTCTTGGTATAATAAGACCCCGTCTTGGTATGATAAGACCCAGTCTTGGTATGTTAAGGTCCAGTCCTGGTATGTTAAGGTCCAGTCCTGGTATGATAAGGCCCAGTCTTGATATGTTAAGGCCCAGTCTTCGTATGATGAGGCCCAGTCTTTGTATGTTAAGGCCCAGTCTTGGCATGTTAAGGCCCACTCGTCATATGATAAGGCCCACTCGTCATATGATAAGGCCCACTCGTCATATGATAAGGTCCAGTCTTGGTATAATAATTCCCAGTCTTGGTATGATAAGGCCCAGTCTTGATATGATAAGGCCCAGTCTTGATATGATAAGGCCCAGTCTTGATATGATAAGGCCCAGTCTTGGTATGTTAAGGCCCAGTCTTGGTATGTTAAGGACCACTTGTCATATGATAAGGCCCAGTCTTCGTATGGTAAGGTCCAGTCTTGGTATAATATGGCCCAGTCTTCTTATGATAAGGCCCAATCGTGGTATTATAAGGCCCTGTCGTGTTATGATAAGGCCCAGTCTTGATATGATAAGGCCTAGTCGTGGTATGTTAAGACCCAGTCTTGGTATGATAAGGCCTAGTCTTGGTATAATAAGGCCCAGTCTTGGTATAATAAGGCCCAGTCTTGGTATGTTAAGGCCCAGTTGTGATATGTTAAGGCCCAGTCTTGGTATGTTAAGGCCCAGTCTTGGTATGATAAGGCCTAGTCTTGGTATAATAAGGCCCAGTCTTGGTATGAGAAGGCCTAGTCTTGGTATGTTAAGGCCTAGTCTTGGTATGATAAGGCCCAGTCTTGGTATGAGAAGGCCCAGTCTTGGTATGTTAAGGCCTAGTCTTGGTATGATAAGGCCCAGTCTTGGTATGTTAAGGCCCACTCGTGATATGATAAGTTCCAGTCTTGTTATGCTAAGGCCTGGTCTGGGTATGATAAGGTCCGGCCTGGGTATGGTATGGCCTAGTCAGAATATGATAAAGTCCAGTTTTAGTATGTTAAGGCCCAGTCTTGAAAGGATAAGGCACAGTCGTGGCATGATACAGCCCAGTCTGGGTATGTTAAGGCCCAGTCTGGGTATGATAAGGTCCAGTCTTGGTATTTTAAGGCCCAGTCTTGATAAGTTAAATCCGAGTCGTGGCATGAAAAGGCCCAGTCCTGGTATGTTAAGGCTTAGTTGTTGTATGACAAGGTCCAGTCTTGGTATGTTAAGGTCCAGTCTTGGTATGATAAGGCCCAGTCTTGGTAGAATAAGGTCCAGTCTTGCTATGTTAAGGCTTAGTTTTTGTATGACAAGGTCCAGTCTTGGTATGTTAAAGTCCAGTCTTTGTATGTGAAGGCCCAGTCTTGATATGATAAGGACCAATCCTGGCATAATAATGTCCGGTCTTGGTATGTTAAGGCCCGGTCTGGGTATGATAAAGCCCAGTCTGGTTATGTTAAGGCCCATTCGTGATATGATAAGGCCCAGTCTTGGTATGTTAAGGTCCAGTTCTGGTATGATAAGGCCCAGTCTTGAAAAGTTAAGGCCCAGTCTTTGTATGATAAGGTCCAGTATTGGTATGTTAAGGTCCGGTCTGGGTATGATAAGGCCCGGTCTGGGTATGATAAGGCCCGGTCTGGGTATGAGAAGGTCCGGTCTTGGTATGGTATGACCTAGTCATGGTGTGGTAAAGTCCAGTCTTAGTATGTTAAGACCCAGTCTTGACATGATAAGGCACAGTCGTGGCATGATATGGCCCAGTCTGGGTATGATAGGGTCCAGTCTTGGTATGTTAAGGCCCAGTCGTGATATGTTAAGGCCCAGTCGTGATATGTTAAGGCCCACTCGTGTTATGATAAGGCCCAGTTTTGGCATGTTAAGGCCCAGTCTTGGTATGTTAAGGCCCAGTCTTGGTATAATAAGACCCCGTCTTGGTATGATAAGACCCAGTCTTGGTATGTTAAGGTCCAGTCCTGGTATGTTAAGGTCCAGTCCTGGTATGATAAGGCCCAGTCTTGATATGTTAAGGCCCAGTCTTCGTATGATGAGGCCCAGTCTTTGTATGTTAAGGCCCAGTCTTGGTATGTTAAGGCCCACTCGTCATATGATAAGGCCCACTCGTCATATGATAAGGTCCAGTCTTGGTATAATAATTCCCAGTCTTGGTATGATAAGGCCCAGTCTTGATATGATAAGGCCCAGCCTTGATATGATAAGGCCCAGTCTTGATTTGATAAGGCCCAGTCTTGGTATGTTAAGGCCCAGTCTTGGTATGTTAAGGACCACTTGTCATATGATAAGGCCCAGTCTTCGTATGGTAAGGTCCAGTCTTGGTATAATATGGCCCAGTCTACTTATGGTAAGGCCCAATCGTGGTATTATAAGGCCCTGTCGTGTTATGATAAGGCCCAGTCTTGATATGATAAGGCCTAGTCGTGGTATGTTAAGACCCAGTCTTGGTATGATAAGGCCTAGTCTTGGTATAATAAGGCCCAGTCTTGGTATAATAAGGCCCAGTCTTGGTATGTTAAGGCCCAGTCTTGGTATGATAAGGCCTAGTCTTGGTATAATAAGGCCCAGTCTTGGTATGTTAAGGCCCAGTCTTGGTATGTTAAGGTCCAGTCTTCGTATGATGAGGCCCAGTCTTGGTATGTTAAGGCTTAGTTTTTGTATGACAAGGTCCAGTCTTGGTTTGATAAGGCCCAGTCTTGGTAGAATAAGGTCCAGTCTTGGTATGTTAAGGCTTAGTTTTTGTATGACAAGGTCCAGTCTTGGTATGTTAAGGTCCAGTCTTTGTATGTTAAGGCCTGGTCTGGGTATGATAAGGCCCAGTTTGGTTATGTTAAGGCCCACTCGTGATATGATAAGGCCCAGTCTTGGTATGTTAAGGTCCAGTTCTGGTATGATAAGGCCCAGTCTTGAAATGTTAAGGCCCAGTTTTCGTATGATAAGGTGCAGTATTGGTATGTTACGGTCCGGTCTGGGTATGAGAAGGTCCGGTCTTGGTATGGTATGACCTAGTCATGGTATGGTAAAGTCCAGTCTTAGTATGTTAAGACCCAGTCTTGGCATGATAAGGCACAGTTGTGGCATGATACGGCCCAGTCTGGGTATCATAAGGTCCAGTCTTGGTATTTTAAGGATCAATCTTGATAAGATAAGTCTGAGTTGTGGCATGATAAGTCCAAGTCCTGGAATGTTAAGGCTTAGTCTTTATATGATAAGGCCCAGTCTTGGTATGTTAAGGCCCAGTCTTGGTATGATAAGGCCCAGTCTTGGTATGATAAGGCCCAGTCTTGGTATGTTAAGGCCTAGTTTTGGTATGATAAGGCCCAGTCTTGGTATGTTAAGGTCCAGTCTTTGTATGTTAAGGCCTGGTCTGGGTATGATAAGGCCCAGTTTGGTTATGTTAAGGCCCACTCGTGATATGATAAGGCCCAGTCTTGGTATGTTAAGGTCCAGTTCTGGTATGATAAGGCCCAGTCTTGAAATGTTAAGGCCCAGTTTTTTTATGATAAGGTGCAGTATTGGTATGTTACGGTCCGGTCTGGGTATGAGAAGGTCCGGTCTTGGTATGGTATGACCTAGTCATGGTATGGTAAAGTCCAGTCTTAGTATGTTAAGACCCAGTCTTGGCATGATAAGGCACAGTTGTGGCATGATAAGGCACAGTCGTGGCATCATACGGCCCAGTCCGGGTATCATAAGGTCCAATCTTGGTATTTTAAGGACCAATCTTGATAAGATAAGTCCGAGTTGTGGCATGATAAGTCCAAGTCCTGGAATGTTAAGGCTTAGTCTTTATATGATAAGGCCCAGTCTTGGTATGTTAAGGCCCAGTCTTGGTATGTTAAGGTCCAGTCTTGGTATGATAAGGTCCAGTCTTGGTATGATAAGGCCCAGTCTTAGTATGTTAAGGCCCAGTCTTGATGTGTTAAGGACCAAAGGTCCGGTCTTGGTATGTTAAGGCTCGGTCTGGGTATGATAAGTTGCAGTTGTGATATAATAAGGCACAGTCTTGGTATGATAAAGCCCAGTCTGGGTATGATAAGGTCGAGTTGTGATATGATAAGGCCCAGTCTTGGTATGATATGGTCCAGTCTTGGTATGATAAGGCCCAGTCTTGGTATGATAAGGCCCAGTCTTGGTATAAAAAGGCCCAGTCTTGGTATGTTAAGGCCCAGCCTTGATTTGATAAGGCCCAGTCTTTGTATGGTAAGGTCCAGTTTTGGTATAATATGGCCCAGTCTTGATATGATAATGCCCAGTCTTGATATGAAAAAGCCCAGTCGTGGTATAATAGGGCCCAGTCTTGGTATGATAAGGCCCAGTCTTGGTATGTTAAGTGCCAGTCTTGGTATGTTAAGACCCAGTCTTGGTATGTTAAAACCCAGCCTTGGTATGATAAGGGCTAGTCTTGGTATGCTAAGGCCCACTTGTGATATGATAAGGCCCAGTCTTGGTATGTTAAGCTCCAGTCCTGGTGTGATAAGGCCCAGTCTTGGTATGATAAGGCTCAGTCTTGGTATGTTAAGGCCCAGTCTTGGTATGATAAGGCCCAATATTGGTATGTTAAGGCCTAGTCTTGTTATAATAAGGGCCAGTCTTGTTATAATAAGGGCCAGTCTTGTTATGATAAGGTCCAGTCCTGGTATGATAAGGTCCAGTCTTGGCATGTTAAGGCCCACGCGTGATATAAGTTCTAGTCTTGGTATGCTAAGGCCCGGTCTGGGTATGATAAGGTCCGGCATTGATATGGTATGGCCTAGTCAGAATATGTTAAAGTCCAGCCTTAGTATGTTAAGGCCCAGTCTTAGTATGATAAGGTCCAGTCTTGGTATGATAAAGCCCAGTCTGGGTATGATAAGGTCGAGTTGTGATATGATAAGGCCCAGTCTTGGTATGATATGGTCCAGTCTTGGTATAAAAAGGCCCAGTCTTGGTATGTTAAGGCCCAGCCTTGATTTGATAAGGCCCAGTCTTTGTATGGTAAGGTCCAGTTTTGGTATAATATGGCCCAGTCTTGATATGATAATGCCCAGTCTTGATATGAAAAAGCCCAGTCGTGGTATAATAGGGCCCAGTCTTGGTATGATAAGGCCCAGTCTTGGTATGTTAAGTGCCAGTCTTGGTATGTTAAGACCCAGTCTTGGTATGTTAAAACCCAGCCTTGGTATGATAAGGGCTAGTCTTGGTATGCTAAGGCCCACTTGTGATATGATAAGGCCCAGTCTTGGTATGTTAAGCTCCAGTCCTGGTGTGATAAGGCCCAGTCTTGGTATGATAAGGCTCAGTCTTGGTATGTTAAGGCCCAGTCTTGGTATGATAAGGCCCAATATTGGTATGTTAAGGCCTAGTCTTGTTATAATAAGGGCCAGTCTTGTTATAATAAGGGCCAGTCTTGTTATGATAAGGTCCAGTCCTGGTATGATAAGGTCCAGTCTTGGCATGTTAAGGCCCACGCGTGATATAAGTTCTAGTCTTGGTATGCTAAGGCCCGGTCTGGGTATGATAAGGTCCGGCATTGATATGGTATGGCCTAGTCAGAATATGTTAAAGTCCAGCCTTAGTATGTTAAGGCCCAGTCTTAGTATGATAAGGTCCAGTCTTGGTATTTTAAGGACCAATCTTGATAAGATAAGTCTGAGTTGTGGCATGATAAGGCAGAGTCCTGGGCTTAGTGTTTGTATGACAAGGCCCAGTCTTGGTATGTTAAGGCCCAGTCTTGGTATGATAAGGTCCAGTGTGAGTGCAGAGTGACTGAGTGCAGAGTGATAGTGCAGAGTGACTGTGTGAGTGCAGAGTGTGAGTGCAGAGTGACTGTGTGAGTGCAGAGTGTTAGTGCAGAGTGACTGTGTGAGTGCAGAGTGTGAGTGCAGAGTGACTGTGTGAGTGCAGAGTGATTGTGAGTGCAGAGTGTGAGTGCAGAGTGACTGTGTGAGTGTAGAGTGTGAGTGCAGAGTGATTGTGAGTGCAGAGTGACTGTGAGTGCAGAGTGTGAGTGCAGAGTGATAGTGTGAGTGCAGAGTGTTAGTGCAGAGTGACTGTGTGAGTGCAGAGTGTTAGTGCAGAGTGATAGTGTGAGTGCAGATTGACTGTGAGTGCAGAGTGTGAGTGCAGAGTGATAGTGTGAGTGCAGAGTGTTAGTGCAGAGTGACTGTGTGAGTGCAGAGTGTTAGTGCAGAGTGATAGTGTGAGTGCAGATTGACTGTGAGTGCAGAGTGACTGTGAGTGCAGAGTGTGAGTGCAGAGTGATAGTGTGAGTGCAGAGTGTTAGTGCAGAGTGATAGTGTGAGTGCAGAGTGTTAGTGCAGAGTGATAGTGTGAGTGCAGATTGACTGTGAGTGCAGAGTGTGAGTGCAGAGTGACTGTGTGAGTGCAGAGTGTGAGTGCAGAGTGTGAGTGCAGAGTGTGAGTGCAGAGTGACTGTGAGTGCAGAGTGTGAGTGCAGAGTGATAGTGTGAGTGCAGAGTGTTAGTGCAGAGTGATAGTGTGAGTGCAGATTAACTGTGAGTGCAGAGTGTGAGTGCAGAGTGTTAGTATAGAGTGACTGTGTAAATGAGAGTGCTGATATACATGAAGGTAGAAACTGAAAGCAACTCTAGGAATCAGTTTCACTTTCTGTTCTTCTTAAGAGGTGACGCCGGAGGGAGAGTGAGGAAAGAGAGTGCTGGAGGAAGGGTCTGGAAAGACTGGAGTGAGACTACAGAGAGACTGCAAGTAGGCTGTAAGAGTTTTGGAGTGAATATGTAGAGAGGTTGGAGGAAGGCTGTAAGGGTATCAGAGTGAGGTTCTGGAGAGGTTGGAGGTAGGCTGTAAGGGTATCGGAGTGAGGTTCTGGAGAGGTTGGAGGAAGGCTGTAAGGGTATCAGAGTGAGGTTCTGGAGAGGTTGGAGTGAGGCTGTAAGGATATTGGAGTAATGGTCTGGAGAGGTTGTAGGTAGGCTGTAAGGGTATCGGAGTGAGGTTCTGGAGAGGTTGTAGGTAGGCTGTAAGGGTATCAGAGTGAGGTTCTGGAGAGGTTGTAGATAGGCTGTAAGGGTATCGGAGTGAGGTTCTGGAGAGGTTGTAGGTAGGCTGTAAGGGTATTGGAGTGAGGTTCTGGAGAGGTTGTAGGTAGGCTGTAAGGGTATCGGAGTGAGGTTCTGGAGAGGGTGTAGGTAGGCTGTAAGGGTATCGGAGTAAGGTTCTGGAGAGGTTGGAGGTAGGCTGTAATGGTATCGGAGTGAGGTTCTGGAGAGGTTGGAGGTAGGCTGTAATGGTATCGGAGTGAGGTTCTGGAGAGGTTGGAGGTAGGCTGTAAGGGTATCGGAGTGAGGTTCTGGAGAGGTTGGAGGTAGGCTGTAAGGATATCAGAGTGAGGTTCTGGAGAGGTTGGAGGTAGGCTGTAAGGGTATTGGAGTGAGGTTCTGGAGACATTGTAGATAGGCTGTAAGGGTATCGGAGTGAGGTTCTGGAGAGGTTGTAGATAGGCTGTTAGGGTATCAGAGTAAGGTTCTGGAGATGTAGGTAGGCTGTAAGGGTATCGGAGTGAGGTTCTCGAGAGGTTGTAGATAGGCTGTAAGGGTATCAGAGTAAGGTTCTGGAGATGTAGGTAGGCTGTAAGGGTATCGGAGTAAGGTTCTGGAGAGGTTGTAGGTAGGCTGTAAGAGTATCAGAGTGAGGTTCTGGAGAGGTTGTAGGTAGGCTGTAAGGGTATCGGAGTGAGGTTCTGGAGAGGTTGTAGGTGGGCTGTAAGGGTATCGGAGTGAGGTTCTGGAGAGGTTGTAGATAGGCTGTAAGGGTATCGGAGTAAGGTTCTGGAGAGGTTGTAGATAGGCTATAAGGGTATCGGAGTGAGGTTCTGGAGAGGTTGGAGGAAGGCTGTAAGGGTATCGGAGTGAGGTTCTGGAGAGGTTGTAGATAGGCTGTAAGGGTATCGGAGTAAGGTTCTGGAGAGGTTGGAGGTAGGCTGTAAGGGTATCGGAGTGAGGTTCTGGAAAGGTTGTAGGTAGGCTGTAAGGGTATCAGAGAAAGGTTCTGGAGACGTAGGTTGGCTGTAAGGGTATCGGATTGAGGTTCTGGAGAGGTTGGAGGAAGGCTGTAAGGGTATCAGAGTGAGGTTCTGGAGAGGTTGTAGGTAGGCTGTAAGGAGGTTCTGGAGAGGTTGTAGGTGGGCTGTAAGGGTATCGGAGTGAGGTTCTGGAGAGGTTGTAGATAGGCTGTAAGGGTATCGGAGTAAGGTTCTGGAGAGGTTGTAGATAGGCTATAAGGGTATCGGAGTGAGGTTCTGGAGAGGTTGGAGGAAGGCTGTAAGGGTATCGGAGTGAGGTTCTGGAGAGGTTGTAGATAGGCTGTAAGGGTATCGGAGTGAGGTTCTGGAGAGGTTGGAGGTAGGCTGTAAGGGTATCGGAGTGAGGTTCTGGAAAGGTTGTAGGTAGGCTGTAAGGGTATCAGAGAAAGGTTCTGGAGACGTAGGTTGGCTGTAAGGGTATCGGATTGAGGTTCTGGAGAGGTTGGAGGAAGGCTGTAAGGGTATCAGAGTGAGGTTCTGGAGAGGTTGTAGGTAGGCTGTAAGGAGGTTCTGGAGAGGTTGTAGGTGGGCTGTAAGGGTATCGGAGTGAGGTTCTGGAGAGGTTGTAGATAGGCTGTAAGGGTATCGGAGTGAGGTTCTGGAGAGGTTGGAGGAAGGCTGTAAGGGTATCGGAGTGAGGTTCTGGAGAGGTTGTAGATAGGCTGTAAGGGTATCGGAGTAAGGTTCTGGAGAGGTTGGAGGTAGGCTGTAAGGGTATCGGAGTGAGGTTCTGGAAAGGTTGTAGGTAGGCTGTAAGGGTATCAGAGTGAGGTTCTGGAGAGGTTGTAGGTAGGCTGTAAGGGTATCAGAGAAAGGTTCTGGAGACGTAGGTTGGCTGTAAGGGTATCGGAGTGAGGTTCTGGAGAGGTTGGAGGAAGGCTGTAAGGGTATCAGAGTGAGGTTCTGGAGAGGTTGTAGGTAGGCTGTAAGGGTATCAGAGAAAGGTTCTGGAGACGTAGGTTGGCTGTAAGGGTATCGGAGTGAGGTTCTGGAGAGGTTGGAGGAAGGCTGTAAGGGTATCGGAGTGAGGTTCTGGAAAGGTTGTAGGTAGGCTGTAAGGGTATCAGAGAAAGGTTCTGGAGACGTAGGTTGGCTGTAAGGGTATCGGAGTGAGGTTCTGGAGAGGTTGGAGGAAGGCTGTAAGGGTATCTGAGTGAGGTTCTGGAGAGGGTGTAGGTAGGCTGTAAGGGTATCGGAGTAAGGTTCTGGAGAGGTTGGAAGTAGGCTGTAAGGGTATCGGAGTGAGGTTCTGGAAAGGTTGTAGGTAGGCTGTAAGGGTATCGGAGTGAGGTTCTGGAGAGGTTGGAGGTAGGCTGTAAGGGTATCGGAATGAGGTTCTGGAGAGGTTGTAGATAGGCTATAAGGGTATCGGAGTGAGGTTCTGGAGAGGTTGTAGGTAGGCTATAAGGTTATCGGAGTGAGGTTCTGGAGAGGTTAAAGGAAGGCTGTAAGGGTATCGGAGTGAGGTTCTGGAGAGGTTGGAGGTAGGCTGTAAGGGTATCGGAGTGAGGTTCTGGAGAGGTTGTAGATAGGCTGTAAGGGTATCGGAGTGAGGTTCTGGAGAGGTTGTAGGTAGGCTGTAAGGGTATCGGAGTGAGGTTCTGGAGAGGTTGTAGGTAGGCTGTAAGGGTATCGGAGTGAGGTTCTGGAGAGGTTTTAGGTAGGCTGTAAGGGTATCGGAGTGAGGTTCTGGAGAGGTTGTAGATAGGCTGTAAGGGTATCAGAGTGAGGTTCTGGAGAGGTTGGAGGTAGGCTGTAAGGGTATCGGAGTGAGGTTCTGGAGAGGTTGTAGATAGGCTGTAAGGGTATCGGAGTGAGGTTCTGGAGAGGTTGTAGGTAGGCTGTAAGGGTATCGCAGTGAGGTTCTGGAGAGGTTGTAGGTAGGCTGTAAGGGTATCGGAGTGAGGTTCTGGAGAGGGTGTAGGTAGGCTGTAAGGGTATCGGAGTAAGGTTCTGGAGAGGTTGGAGGTAGGCTGTAAGGGTATCGGAGTGAGGTTCTGGAGAGGTTGTAGGTAGGCTGTAAGGATATCGGAGTGAGGTTCTGGAGAGGTTGGAGGTAGGCTGTAAGGGTATTGGAGTGAGGTTCTGGAGACATTGTAGATAGGCTGTAAGGGTATCGGAGTGAGGTTCTGGAGAGGTTGTAGGTAGGCTGTAAGGGTATCGGAGTGAGGTTCTGGAGAGGTTGTAGATAGGCTGTAAGAGTATCGGAGTGAGGTTCTGGAGAGGTTGTAGGTAGGCTGTAAGGGTATCGGAGTGAGGTTCTGGAGAGGTTGTAGATAGGCTGTAAGGGTATCAGAGTGAGGTTCTGGAGAGGTTGGAGGTAGGCTGTAAGGGTATCGGAGTGAGGTTCTGGAGAGGTTGTAGATAGGCTGTAAGGGTATCGGAGTGAGGTTCTGGAGAGGTTGGAGGTAGGCTGTAAGGGTATCGGAGTGAGGTTCTGGAGAGGTTGTAGGTAGGCTGTAAGGATATCGGAGTGAGGTTCTGGAGAGGTTGGAGGTAGGCTGTAAGGGTATTGGAGTGAGGTTCTGGAGACATTGTAGATAGGCTGTAAGGGTATCGGAGTGAGGTTCTGGAGAGGTTGTAGATAGGCTGTAAGGGTATCAGAGTAAGGTTCTGGAGATGTAGGTAGGCTGTAAGGGTATCGGAGTAAGGTTCTGGAGAGGTTGGAAGTAGGCTGTAAGGGTATCGGAGTGAGGTTTTGGAAAGATGGAGGGAGGCTGTAAGGGTATCGGAGTGAGGTTCTGGAGAGGTTGGAGGTAGGCTGTAAGGGTATCGGAGTGAGGTTCTGGAGAGGTTGTAGATAGGCTATAAGGGTATCGGAGTGAGGTTCTGGAGAGGTTGTAGGTAGGCTATAAGGTTATCGGAGTGAGGTTCTGGAGAGGTTGAAGGAAGGCTGTAAGGGTATCGGAGTGAGGTTCTGGAGAGGTTGTAGATAGGCTGTAAGGGTATCAGAGTGAGGTTCTGGAGAGGTTGGAGGTAGGCTGTAAGGGTATCGGAGTGAGGTTCTGGAGAGGTTGTAGATAGGCTGTAAGGGTATCGGAGTGAGGTTCTGGAGAGGTTGTAGGTAGGCTGTAAGGGTATCGCAGTGAGGTTCTGGAGAGGTTGTAGGTAGGCTGTAAGGGTATCGGAGTGAGGTTCTGGAGAGGGTTTAGGTAGGCTGTAGGGGTATCGGAGTAAGGTTCTGGAGAGGTTGGAGGTAGGCTGTAAGGGTATCGGAGTGAGGTTCTGGAGAGGTTGTAGGTAGGCTGTAAGGATATCGGAGTGAGGTTCTGGAGAGGTTGGAGGTAGGCTGTAAGGGTATTGGAGTGAGGTTCTGGAGACATTGTAGATAGGCTGTAAGGGTATCGGAGTGAGGTTCTGGAGAGGTTGTAGATAGGCTGTAAGGGTATCAGAGTAAGGTTCTGGAGATGTAGGTAGGCTGTAAGGGTATCGGAGTAAGGTTCTGGAGAGGTTGTAGGTAGGCTGTAAGGGTATCAGAGTGAGGTTCTGGAGAGGTTGTAGGTAGGCTGTAAGGGTATCAGAGTGAGGTTCTGGAGAGGTTGTAGGTGGGCTGTAAGGGTATCGGAGTGAGGTTCTGGAGAGGTTGGAAGAAGGCTGTAAGGGTATCGGAGTGAGGTTCTGGAGAGGTTGTAGATAGGCTGTAAGGGTATCGGAGTAAGGTTCTGGAGAGGTTGTAGGTAGGCTGTATGGGTATCGGAGTGAGGTTCTGGAAAAGTTGTAGGTAGGCTGTAAGGGTATCGGAGTGAGGTTCTGGAGAGGTTGGAGGAAGGCTGTAAGGGTATCGGAGTGAGGTTCTGGAGAGGTTGGAGGTAGGCTGTAAGGGTATCGGAGTGAGGTTCTGGAGAGGTTGTAGATAGGCTGTAAGGGTATCGGAGTGAGGTTCTGGAGAGGTTGTAGGTAGGCTGTAAGGGTATCGGAGTGAGGTTCTGGAGAGGTTGTAGGTAGGCTGTAAGGGTATCGGAGTGAGGTTCTGGAGAGGTTGTAGATAGGCTGTAAGGGTATCGGAGTGAGGTTCTGGAGAGGTTGTAGATAGGCTGTAAGGGTATCAGAGTGAGGTTCTGGAGAGGTTAGAGGTAGGCTGTAAGGGTATCGGAGTGAGGTTCTGAAGAGGTTGTAGATAGGCTGTAAGGGTATCGGAGTGAGGTTCTGGAGAGGTTGTAGGTAGGCTGTAAGGGTATCGGAGTGAGGTTCTGGAGAGGTTGTAGATAGGCTGTAAGGGTATCAGAGTAAAGTTCTGGAGAGGTTGGAGTGAGGCTGTAAGGATATTGGAGTAACGCTCTGGAGAGGTTGTAGGTAGGCTGTAAGGGTATCGGAGTGAGGTTCTGGAGAGGTTGTAGGTAGGCTGTAAGGGTATTGGAGTGAGGTTCTGGAGAGGTTGTAGGTAGGCTGTAAGGGTATCAGAGTGAGGTTCTGGAGAGGTTGTAGGTAGGCTGTAAGGGTATCGGAGTGAGGTTCTGGAGAGGTTGTAGGTAGGCTGTAAGGGTATCGGAGGGAGGTTTTGGAGAGGTTGTAGGTAGGCTGTAAGGGTATCGGAGTGAGGTTCTGGAAAGGTTGTAGGTAGGCTGTAAGGGTATCGGAGTGAGGTTCTGGAGAGGTTGGAGGTAGGCTGTAAGGGTATCGGAGTGAGGTTCTGGAGAGGTTGGTGGTAGGCTGTAAGGGTATCTGAGTGAGGTTCTGGAGAGGTTGGAGGTAGGCTGTAAGGGTATCGGAGTGAGGTTCTGGAGAGGTTGGAGGTAGGCTGTAAGGGTATCGGAGTGAGGCTCTGGAGAGGTTGGAGGTAGGCTGTAAGGGTATTGGAGTGAGGTTCTGGAGAGGTTGGAGGTAGGCTGTAAGGGTATCAGAGTGAGGTTCTGGAGAGGTTGGAGTGAGGCTGTAAGGATATTGGAGTAACCCTCTGGAGAGGTTGTAGGTAGGCTGTAAGGGTATCGGAGTGAGGTTCTGGAGAGGTTGTAGGTAGGCTGTAAGGGTATTGGAGTGAGGTTCTGGAGAGGTTGAAGGTAGGCTGTAAGGGTATCGGAGTGAGGTTCTGGAGAGGTTGGAGGTAGGCTGTAAGGGTATCGGAGTGAGGTTCTGGAAAGGTTGTAGGTAGGCTGTAAGGGTATCGGAGTGAGGTTCTGGAGAGGTTGGAGGTAGGCTGTAAGGGTATCGGAGTGAGGTTCTGGAGAGGTTGGAGGTAGGCTGTAAGGGTAGCGGAGTGAGGTTCTGGAAAAGTTGTAGGTAGGCTGTAAGGGTATCGGAGTGAGGTTCTGGAGAGGTTGGAGGAAGGCTGTAAGGGTATCGGAATGAGGTTCTGGAGAGGTTGTAGGTAGGCTGTAAGGGTATCGGAGTGAGGTTCTGGAGAGGTTGTAGGTAGGCTGTAAGGGTATTGGAGTGAGGTTCTGGAGACATTGTAGATAGGCTGTAAGGGTATCGGAGTGAGGTTCTGGAGAGGTTGTAGGTAGGCTGTAAGGGTATCGGAGTGAGGTTCTGGAGAGGTTGTAGATAGGCTGTAAGGGTATCGGAGTGAGGTTCTGGAGAGGTTGTAGGTAGGCTGTAAGGGTATCGGAGTGAGGTTCTGGAGAGGTTGTAGATAGGCTGTAAGGGTATCAGAGTGAGGTTCTGGAGAGGTTGGAGGTAGGCTGTAAGGGTATCCGAGTGAGGTTCTGGAGAGGTTGTAGATAGGCTGTAAGGGTATCGGAGTGAGGTTCTGGAGAGGTTGGAGGTAGGCTGTAAGGGTATCGGAGTGAGGTTCTGGAGAGGTTGTAGGTAGGCTGTAAGGATATCGGAGTGAGGTTCTGGAGAGGTTGGAGGTAGGCTGTAAGGGTATTGGAGTGAGGTTCTGGAGACATTGTAGATAGGCTGTAAGGGTATCGGAGTGAGGTTCTGGAGAGGTTGTAGATAGGCTGTAAGGGTATCAGAGTAAGGTTCTGGAGATGTAGGTAGGCTGTAAGGGTATCGGAGTAAGGTTCTGGAGAGGTTGGAAGTAGGCTGTAAGGGTATCGGAGTGAGGTTCTGGAAAGATGGAGGGAGGCTGTAAGGGTATCGGAGTGAGGTTCTGGAGAGGTTGGAGGTAGGCTGTAAGGGTATCGGAGTGAGGTTCTGGAGAGGTTGTAGATAGGCTATAAGGGTATCGGAGTGAGGTTCTGGAGAGGTTGTAGGTAGGCTATAAGGTTATCGGAGTGAGGTTCTGGAGAGGTTGAAGGAAGGCTGTAAGGGTATCGGAGTGAGGTTCTGGAGAGGTTGTAGATAGGCTGTAAGGGTATCAGAGTGAGGTTCTGGAGAGGTTGGAGGTAGGCTGTAAGGGTATCGGAGTGAGGTTCTGGAGAGGTTGTAGATAGGCTGTAAGGGTATCGGAGTGAGGTTCTGGAGAGGTTGTAGGTAGGCTGTAAGGGTATCGCAGTGAGGTTCTGGAGAGGGTGTAGGTAGGCTGTAAGGGTATCGGAGTAAGGTTCTGGAGAGGTTGGAGGTAGGCTGTAAGGGTATCGGAGTGAGGTTCTGGAGAGGTTGTAGGTAGGCTGTAAGGATATCGGAGTGAGGTTCTGGAGAGGTTGGAGGTAGGCTGTAAGAGTATCGGAGTGAGGTTCTGGAGAGGTTGTAGGTAGGCTGTAAGGGTATCGGAGTGAGGTTCTGGAGAGGTTGTAGATAGGCTGTAAGGGTATCAGAGTGAGGTTCTGGAGAGGTTGGAGGTAGGCTGTAAGGGTATCCGAGTGAGGTTCTGGAGAGGTTGTAGATAGGCTGTAAGGGTATCGGAGTGAGGTTCTGGAGAGGTTGGAGGTAGGCTGTAAGGGTATCGGAGTGAGGTTCTGGAGAGGTTGTAGGTAGGCTGTAAGGATATCGGAGTGAGGTTCTGGAGAGGTTGGAGGTAGGCTGTAAGGGTATTGGAGTGAGGTTCTGGAGACATTGTAGATAGGCTGTAAGGGTATCGGAGTGAGGTTCTGGAGAGGTTGTAGATAGGCTGTAAGGGTATCAGAGTAAGGTTCTGGAGATGTAGGTAGGCTGTAAGGGTATCGGAGTAAGGTTCTGGAGAGGTTGGAAGTAGGCTGTAAGGGTATCGGAGTGAGGTTCTGGAAAGATGGAGGGAGGCTGTAAGGGTATCGGAGTAAGGTTCTGGAGAGGTTGGAGGTAGGCTGTAAGGGTATCGGAGTGAGGTTCTGGAGAGGTTGTAGATAAGCTATAAGGGTATCGGAGTGAGGATCTGGAGAGGTTGTAGGTAGGCTATAAGGTTATCGGAGTGAGTTTATGGAGAGGTTGAAGGAAGGCTGTAAGGGTATCGGAGTGAGGTTCTGGAGAGGTTGTAGATAGGCTGTAAGGGTATCAGAGTGAGGTTCTGGAGAGGTTGGAGGTAGGCTGTAAGGGTATCGGAGTGAGGTTCTGGAGAGGTTGTAGATAGGCTGTAAGGGTATCGGAGTGAGGTTCTGGAGAGGTTGTAGGTAGGCTGTAAGGGTATCGGAGTGAGGTTCTGGAGAGGTTGTAGGTAGGCTGTAAGGGTATCGGAGTGAGGTTCTGGAGAGGGTTTAGGTAGGCTGTAGGGGTATCGGAGTAAGGTTCTGGAGAGGTTGGAGGTAGGCTGTAAGGGTATCGGAGTGAGGTTCTGGAGAGGTTGTAGGTAGGCTGTAAGGATATCGGAGTGAGGTTCTGGAGAGGTTGGAGGTAGGCTGTAAGGGTATTGGAGTGAGGTTCTGGAGACATTGTAGATAGGCTGTAAGGGTATCGGAGTGAGGTTCTGGAGAGGTTGTAGATAGGCTGTAAGGGTATCAGAGTAAGGTTCTGGAGATGTAGGTAGGCTGTAAGGGTATCGGAGTAAGGTTCTGGAGAGGTTGTAGGTATGCTGTAAGGGTATCAGAGTGAGGTTCTGGAGAGGTTGTAGGTAGGCTGTAAGGGTATCAGAGTGAGGTTCTGGAGAGGTTGTAGGTGGGCTGTAAGGGTATCGGAGTGAGGTTCTGGAGAGGTTGGAAGAAGGCTGTAAGGGTATCGGAGTGAGGTTCTGGAGAGGTTGTAGATAGGCTGTAAGGGTATCGGAGTGAGGTTCTGGAAAAGTTGTAGGTAGGCTGTAAGGGTATCGGAGTGAGGTTCTGGAGAGGTTGGAGGAAGGCTGTAAGGGTATCGGAGTGAGGTTCTGGAGAGGTTGTAGGTAGGCTGTAAGGGTATCGGAGTGAGGTTCTGGAGAGGTTGTAGATAGGCTGTAAGGGTATCAGAGTGAGGTTCTGGAGAGGTTGGAGTGAGGCTGTAAGGATATTGGAGTAACGCTCTGGAGAGGTTGTAGGTAGGCTGTAAGGGTATCGGAGTGAGGTTCTGGAGAGGTTGTAGGTAGGCTGTAAGGGTATTGGAGTGAGGTTCTGGAGAGGTTGTAGGTAGGCTGTAAGGGTATCAGAGTGAGGTTCTGGAGAGGTTGTAGGTAGGCTGTAAGGGTATCGGAGTGAGGTTCTGGAGAGGTTGTAGGTAGGCTGTAAGGGTATCGGAGGGAGGTTTTGGAGAGGTTGTAGGTAGGCTGTAAGGGTATCGGAGTGAGGTTCTGGAAAGGTTGTAGGTAGGCTGTAAGGGTATCGGAGTGAGGTTCTGGAGAGGTTGGAGGTAGGCTGTAAGGGTATCGGAGTGAGGTTCTGGAGAGGTTGGTGGTAGGCTGTAAGGGTATCTGAGTGAGGTTCTGGAGAGGTTGGAGGTAGGCTGTAAGGGTATCGGAGTGAGGTTCTGGAGAGGTTGGAGGTAGGCTGTAAGGGTATCGGAGTGAGGCTCTGGAGAGGTTGGAGGTAGGCTGTAAGGGTATTGGAGTGAGGTTCTGGAGAGGTTGGAGGTAGGCTGTAAGGGTATCAGAGTGAGGTTCTGGAGAGGTTGGAGTGAGGCTGTAAGGATATTGGAGTAACCCTCTAGAGAGGTTGTAGGTAGGCTGTAAGGGTATCGGAGTGAGGTTCTGGAGAGGTTGTAGGTAGGCTGTAAGGGTATTGGAGTGAGGTTCTGGAGAGGTTGAAGGTAGGCTGTAAGGGTATCGGAGTGAGGTTCTGGAGAGGTTGGAGGTAGGCTGTAAGGGTATCGGAGTGAGGTTCTGGAAAGGTTGTAGGTAGGCTGTAAGGGTATCGGAGTGAGGTTCTGGAGAGGTTGGAGGTAGGCTGTAAGGGTATCGGAGTGAGGTTCTGGAGAGGTTGGAGGTAGGCTGTAAGGGTAGCGGAGTGAGGTTCTGGAAAAGTTGTAGGTAGGCTGTAAGGGTATCGGAGTGAGGTTCTGGAGAGGTTGGAGGAAGGCTGTAAGGGTATCGGAATGAGGTTCTGGAGAGGTTGTAGATAGGCTGTAAGGGTATCGGAGTAAGGTTCTGGAGAGGTTGTAGATAGGCTGTAAGGGTATCGGAGTGAGGTTCTGGGGAGGTTGTAGGTAGGCTGTAAGGGTATCAGAGTGAGGTTCCGGAGAGGTTGTAGATAGGCTGCAAGGGTATCGGAGTGAGGTTCTGGAGAGGTTGGAGGTAGGCTGTAAGGGTATCGGGGGGAAGTTCTGGAGAGGTTGTAGGTAGGCTGTAAAGGTATCGGAGTTAGGGTCTGGAGGGGTTGGAGGTAGGCTGTAAGGGTATCGGAGTGAGGTTCTGGAGAGGTTTGAGGTAGGCTGTAAGGGTATCAGAGTGAGGTTCCGGAGAGGTTGTAGGTAGGCTGTAAGTGTATCGGAGTGAGGTTCTGGAGAGATTGGAGGAAGGCTGTTAGGGTATCGGAGTGTGGTTCTGGAGAGGTTGGAGGTAGGCTGTAAGGGTATCAGAGTGAGGTTTTGGAGAGGTTGTAAGAAGGCTGTAAGGGTATCGGAGTGAGGTTCTGGAGAGGTTGGAGGTAGGCTGTAAGGGTATCGGAGCGAGGTTCTGGAGAGGTTGTAGATAGGCTGTAAGGGTATCGGAGTGAGGTTCTGGAGAGGTTGGAGGAAGGCTGTAAGGGTATCGGAGTGAGGTTCTGGAGAGGTTGTAGATAGGCTGTAAGGGTATCGGAGTAAGGTTCTGGAGAGGTTGTAGGTAGGCTGTAAGGGTATCGGAGTGAGGTTCTGGAAAGGTTGTAGGTAGGCTGTAAGGGTATCGGAGTGAGGTCCTGGAAAAGTTGGAGGTAGGCTGTAAGGGTATCGGAGTGAGGTTCTGGAGAGGTTGGAGGAAGGCTGTAAGGGTATCGGAGTAAGGTTCTGGAGAGGTTGTAGATAGCTATAAGGGTATCGGAGTGAGGTTCTGGAGAGGTTGGAGGAAGGCTGTAAGGGTATTGGAGTGAGGTTCTGGAGAGGTTGTAGGTAGGCTGTAAGGGTATCGGAGTGAGGTTCTGGAGAGGTTGTAGGTAGGCTGTAAGGGTATCGGAGTGAGGTTCTGGAGAGGTTGTAGGTAGGCTGTAAGGGTATCGGAGTGAGGTTCTGGAGAGGTTGTAGGTAGGCTGTAAGGGTATCGGAGTGAGGTTCTGGAGAGGTTGTAGATAGGCTGTAAGGGTATCAGAGTGAGGTTCTGGAGAGGTTGAGGTAGGCTGTAAGGGTATCCGAGTGAGGTTCTGGAGAGGTTGTAGATAGGCTGTAAGGGTATCGGAGTGAGGTTCTGGAGAGGTTGGAGGTAGGCTTTAAGGGTATCGGAGTGAGGCTCTGGAGAGGTTGTAGGTAGGCTGTAAGGATATCGGAGTGAGGTACTGGAGAGGTTGGAGGTAGACTGTAAGGGTATTGGAGTGAGGTTCTGGAGACATTGTAGATAGGCTGTAAGGGTATCGGAGTGAGGTTCTGGAGAGGTTGTAGATAGGCTGTAAGGGTATCAGAGTGAGGTTCTGGAGATGTAGGTAGGCTGTAAGGGTATCGGAGTAAGGTTCTGGAGAGGTTGGAAGTAGGCTGTAAGGGTATCGGAGTGAGGTTCTGGAAAGGTTGGAGGGAGGCTGTAAGGGTATCGGAGTGAGGTTCTGGAGAGGTTGGAGGTAGGCTGTAAGGGTATCGGAGTGAGGTTCTGGAGAGGTTGTAGATAGGCTATAAGGGTATCGGAGTGAGGTTCTGGAGAGGTTGTAGGTAGGCTGTAAGGGTATCAGAGTGAGGTTCTGGAGAGGTTGGAGGTAGGCTGTAAGGGTATCCGAGTGAGGTTCTGGAGAGGTTGTAGATAGGCTGTAAGGGTATCGGAGTGAGGTTCTGGAGAGGTTGGAGGTAGGCTGTAAGGGTATCGGAGTGAGGTTCTGGAGAGGTTGTAGGTAGGCTGTAAGGTATCGGAGTGAGGTACTGGAGAGGTTGGAGGTAGGCTGTAAGGGTATCGGAGTGAGGTTCTGGAGATGGTTGTAGATAGGCTGTAAGGGTATCGGAGTGAGGTTCTGGAGAGGTTGTAGATAGGCTGTAAGGGTATCAGGAGTGAGGTTCTGGAGAGTTGTAGGTAGGCTGTAAGGGTATCGGAGTAAGGTTCTGGAGAGGTTGGAAGTAGGCTGTAAGGGTATCGGAGTGAGGTTGTAGGTAGGCTGTAAGGGTATCGGAGTGAGGTTCTGGAGAGGTTGGAGGTAGGCTGTAAGGGTATCGGAGTGAGGTTCTGGAGAGGTTGTAGATAGGCTATAAGGGTATCGGAGTGAGGTTCTGGAGAGGTTGTAGGTAGGCTATAAGGTTATCGGAGTGAGGTTCTGGAGAGGTTGTAGGAAGGCTGTAAGGGTATCGGAGTGAGGTTCTGGAGAGGTTGTAGATAGGCTGTAAGGGTATCAGAGTGAGGTTCTGGAGAGGTTGGAGGTAGGCTGTAAGGGTATCGGAGTGAGGTTCTGGAGAGGTTGTAGATAGGCTGTAAGGGTATCGGAGTGAGGTTCTGGAGAGGTTGTAGGTAGGCTGTAAGGGTATCGCAGTGAGGTTCTGGAGAGGTTGTAGGTAGGCTGTAAGGGTATCGGAGTGAGGTTCTGGAGAGGGTGTAGGTAGGCTGTAAGGGTATCGGAGTAAGGTTCTGGAGAGGTTGGAGGTAGGCTGTAAGGGTATCGGAGTGAGGTTCTGGAGAGGTTGGAGGTAGGCTGTAAGGATATCGGAGTGAGGTTCTGGAGAGGTTGGAGGTAGGCTGTAAGGGTATTCGGAGTGAGGTTCTGGAGAGGGTTGTAGGTAGGCTGTAAGGGTATCGGAGTGAGGTTCTGGAGAGGTTGTAGATAGGCTGTAAGGGTATCGGAGTGAGGTTCTGGAGAGGTTGTAGGTAGGCTGTAAGGGTATCGGAGTAAGGTTCTGGAGAGGTTGTAGGTAGGCTGTAAGGGTATCGGAGTGAGGTTCTGGAGAGGTTGGAGGTAGGCTGTAAGGGTATCGGAGTGAGGTTCTGGAGAGTTGGAGGGAGGCTGTAAGGGTATCGGAGTGAGGTTCTGGAGAGGTTGGTAGATAGCTGTAAGGGTATCGGAGTGAGGTTCTGAGAGGTTGTAGATGGCTAGTAAGGGTATCGGAGTGAGGTTCTGGAGAGGTTGGAGGTAGGCTGTAAGGGTATCGGAGTGAGGTTCTGGAGAGGTTGTAGGTAGGCTGTAAGGGTATCTGAGTGAGGTTCTGGAGAGGTTGGAGGTAGGCTGTAAGGGTATCGGAGTGAGGTTCTGGAGAGGTTGTAGGATAGGCTGTAAGGGTATCGGAGTGAGGTTCTGGAGAGGTTGTAGGTAGGCTGTAAGGGTATCGGAGTGAGGTTCTGGAGAGGTTGGAGGTAGGCTGTAAGGGTATCGGAGTGAGGTTCTGGAGAGGTTGTAGGTAGGCTGTAAGGGTATCGGAGTGAGGTTCTGGAGAGGTTGTAGGTAGGCTGTAAGGGTATCCGAGTGAGGTTCTGGAGAGGTTGTAGGTAGGCTGTAAGGGTATCGGAGTGAGGTTCTGGAGAGGTTGTAGGTAGGCTGTAAGGGTATCGGAGTGAGGTTCTGGAGAGGTTGTAGGTAGGCTGTAAGGGTATCGGAGTGAGGTTCTGGAGAGGTTGTAGGTAGGCTGTAAGGGTATCGGAGTGAGGTTCTGGAGAGGTTGGAGGTAGGCTGTAAGGGTATCGGAGTGAGGTTCTGGAGAGGTTGTAGGTAGGCTGTAAGGGTATCGGAGTGAGGTTCTGGAGAGGTTGTAGATAGGCTGCAAGGGTATCGGAGTGAGGTTCTGGAGAGGTTGGAGGTAGGCTGTAAGGGTATCGGGGGGAAGTTCTGGAGAGGTTGTAGATAGGCTATAAGGGTATCGGAGTGAGGTTCTGGAGAGGTTGGAAGAAGGCTGTAAGGGTATCGGGGTGAGGTTCTGGAGAGGTTGTAGATAGGCTGTAAGGGTATCGGAGTGAGGTTCTGGAGAGGTTGTAGGTAGGCTGTAAGGGTATCGGAGTGAGGTTCTGGAAAGGTTGTAGGTAGGCTGTAAGGGTATCGGAGTGAGGTTCTGGAGAGGTTGAGGAAGGCTGTAAGGGTATCGGAGTGAGGTTCTGGAGAGGTTGGAGGTAGGCTGTAAGGGTATCGGAGTGAGGTTTCTGGAGAGGTTGTAGATAGGCTGTAAGGGTATCAGAGTGAGGTCTGGAGAGGTTGTGAGTGAGGCTGTAAGGATATTGGAGTAACGCTCTGGAGAGGTTTGTTGGTAGGCTGTAAGGGTATCGGAGTGAGGTTCTGGAGAGGTTGTAGGTAGGCTGTAAGGGTATTGGAGTGAGGTTCTGGAGAGGTTGTAGGTAGGCTGTAAGGGTATCGGAGTGAGGTTCTGGAGAGGTTGGAGGAAGGCTGTAAGGGTATCGGAATGAGGTTCTGGAGAGGTTGTAGATAGGCTGTAAGGGTATCGGAGTAAGGTTCTGGAGAGGTTGTAGATAGGCTGTAAGGGTATCGGAGTGAGGTTCTGGGGAGGTTGTAGGTAGGCTGTAAGGGTATCAGAGTGAGGTTCCGGAGAGGTTGTAGATAGGCTGCAAGGGTATCGGAGTGAGGTTCTGGAGAGGTTGGAGGTAGGCTGTAAGGGTATCGGGGGGAAGTTCTGGAGAGGTTGTAGGTAGGCTGTAAAGGTATCGGAGTTAGGGTCTGGAGGGGTTGGAGGTAGGCTGTAAGGGTATCGGAGTGAGGTTCTGGAGAGGTTTGAGGTAGGCTGTAAGGGTATCAGAGTGAGGTTCCGGAGAGGTTGTAGGTAGGCTGTAAGTGTATCGGAGTGAGGTTCTGGAGAGATTGGAGGTAGGCTGTAAGGGTATCAGAGTGAGGTTTTGGAGAGGTTGGAGGTAGGCTGTAAGGTTATCAGAGTGAGGTTCTGGAGAGGTTGTAAGAAGGCTGTAAGGGTATCGGAGTGAGGTTCTGGAGAGGTTGGAGGTAGGCTGTAAGGGTATCGGAGCGAGGTTCTGGAGAGGTTGTAGATAGGCTGTAAGGGTATCGGAGTGAGGTTCTGGAGAGGTTGGAGGAAGGCTGTAAGGGTATCGGAGTGAGGTTCTGGAGAGGTTGTAGATAGGCTGTAAGGGTATCGGAGTAAGGTTCTGGAGAGGTTGTAGGTAGGCTGTAAGGGTATCGGAGTGAGGTTCTGGAAAGGTTGTAGGTAGGCTGTAAGGGTATCGGAGTGAGGTCCTGGAAAAGTTGGAGGTAGGCTGTAAGGGTATCGGAGTGAGGTTCTGGAGAGGTTGGAGGAAGGCTGTAAGGGTATCGGAGTAAGGTTCTGGAGAGGTTGTAGATAGCTATAAGGGTATCGGAGTGAGGTTCTGGAGAGGTTGGAGGAAGGCTGTAAGGGTATTGGAGTGAGGTTCTGGAGAGGTTGTAGGTAGGCTGTAAGGGTATCGGAGTGAGGTTCTGGAGAGGTTGTAGGTAGGCTGTAAGGGTATCGGAGTGAGGTTCTGGAGAGGTTGTAGGTAGGCTGTAAGAGTATCGGAGTGAGGTTCTGGAGAGGTTGTAGGTAGGCTGTAAGGGTATCGGAGTGAGGTTCTGGAGAGGTTGTAGATAGGCTGTAAGGGTATCAGAGTGAGGTTCTGGAGAGGTTGGAGGTAGGCTGTAAGGGTATCCGAGTGAGGTTCTGGAGAGGTTGTAGATAGGCTGTAAGGGTATCGGAGTGAGGTTCTGGAGAGGTTGGAGGTAGGCTTTAAGGGTATCGGAGTGAGGTTCTGGAGAGGTTGTAGGTAGGCTGTAAGGATATCGGAGTGAGGTACTGGAGAGGTTGGAGGTAGGCTGTAAGGGTATTGGAGTGAGGTTCTGGAGACATTGTAGATAGGCTGTAAGGGTATCGGAGTGAGGTTCTGGAGAGGTTGTAGATAGGCTGTAAGGGTATCAGAGTAAGGTTCTGGAGATGTAGGTAGGCTGTAAGGGTATCGGAGTAAGGTTCTGGAGAGGTTGGAAGTAGGCTGTAAGCGTATCGGAGTGAGGTTCTGGAAAGATGGAGGGAGGCTGTAAGGGTATCGGAGTGAGGTTCTGGAGAGGTTGGAGGTAGGCTGTAAGGGTATCGGAGTGAGGTTCTGGAGAGGTTGTAGATAGGCTATAAGGGTATCGGAGTGAGGTTCTGGAGAGGTTGTAGGTAGGCTATAAGGTTATCGGATTGAGGTTCTGGAGAGGTTGAAGGAAGTCTGTAAGGGTATCGGAGTGAGGTTCTGGAGAGGTTGTAGATAGGCTGTAAGGGTATCAGAGTGAGGTTCTGGAGAGGTTGGAGGTAGGCTGTAAGGGTATCGGAGTGAGGTTCTGGAGAGGTTGTAGATAGGCTGTAAGGGTATCGTAGTGAGGTTCTGGAGAGGTTGTAGGTAGGCTGTAAGGGTATCGCAGTGAAGGTTCTGGAGAGGTTGTAGGTAGGCTGTAAGGTATCGGGAGTGAGGTTCTGGAGAGGGTGTAGGTAGGCTGTAAGGGTATCGGAGTAAGGTTCTGGAGAGGTTGGAGGTAGGCTGTAAGGGTATCGGAGTGAGGTTCTGGAGAGGTTGGAGGTAGGCTGTAAGGATATCGGAGTGAGGTTCTGGAGACATTGTAGATAGGCTGTAAGGGTATCGTAGTGAGGTTCTGGAGAGGTTGTAGATAGGCTGTAAGGGTATCAGAGTAAGGTTCTGGAGATGTAGGTAGGCTGTAAGGGTATCGGAGTAAGGTTCTGGAGAGGTTGTAGGTAGGCTGTAAGGGTATCAGAGTGAGGTTCTGGAGAGGTTGTAGGTAGGCTGTAAGGTTATCAGAGTGAGGTTCTGGAGAGGTTGTAGGTGGGCTGTAAGGGTATCGGAGTGAGGTTCTGGAGAGGTTGTAGATAGGCTGTAAGGGTATCGGAGTAAGGTTCTGGAGAGGTTGTAGATAGGCTATAAGGGTATCGGAGTGAGGTTCTGGAGAGGTTGGAGGAAGGCTGTAAGGGTATTGGAGTGAGGTTCTAGAGAGGTTGTAGGTAGGCTATAAGGGTATCGGAGCGAGGTTCTGGAGAGGTTGTAGGTAGGCTGTAAGGGTATCGGAGTGAGGTTCTGGAGAGGTTGTAGGTAGGCTGTAAGAGTATCGGAGTGAGGTTCTGGAGAGGTTGTAGGTAGGCTGTAAGGGTATCGGAGTGAGGTTCTGGAGAGGTTGGAGCTAGGCTGTAAGGGTATCAGAGTGAGGTTCTGGAGAGGTTGGAGGTAGGCTGTAAGGGTATCCGAGTGAGGTTCTGGAGAGGTTGTAGATAGGCTGTAAGGGTATCGGAGTGAGGTTCTGGAGAGGTTGGAGGTAGGCTTTAAGGGTATCGGAGTGAGGCTCTGGAGAGGTTGTAGGTAGGCTGTAAGGATATCGGAGTGAGGTACTGGAGAGGTTGGAGGTAGGCTGTAAGGGTATTGGAGTGAGGTTCTGGAGACATTGTTAGTAGGCTGT